>OY987326.1:207315819-207417819 GCA_963920685.1 Polydrusus tereticollis
CACAAAGCAAAATCCATTGATTGAATTCCATTTCCTAAATCTACGGTCATGGCTACGGCGCCATTTTGTAGTTCCGCCGAAAGGTTTGACACGCTCAGCAGGATCTCATTTTGTTCTGCCGTCCTCAGCTCAATTCTAAGATTATGTTGATCCAAACTCTTTCTTCTAAAAAATCGTCAGATAGAAAATTAAAACGTATATTATATTCGATAAATAAGTATTTATTGCAACCCCCCTCTGTAGGCAGCTATAAAGGTATTTGTTATATTATCTGCAGTTAAATTCCGGACAGCACTTTGTTACATTATAAATTAATATTATTTTTATACTCCTGCATCGATTACTTTTAATATAGGTACCGTTATTGTTAATATATGGGCGAGGATATATTATGAAACAGCTTAGTAAGAAGGAGAAAACCAAAACAATTACATTACAAGTACATTATTAGAAGAATATTAAATCAAATATAGTTGTTGTGTTACAATCAAAAAGTTTGCTTACACTCCTCATGTCAAAGTATAAATGTTACATACACAATCTAACATGATAAAAATGTCATTAAAATCAACTGAACACATTAACATTACAAGGTTACAAAGTTAAAATATACCAACGTTGAGCCTTAGGAAGTTATCAATGCTGTAGAGTGCTTTTTCTAAGTTCTTTCACATTTTGGCAGAAGCACGTCAATCACCCTTCTTGGCAATTTGTTAAAAGAGATAATTGCCGAGAACTCCGGCCTGCTCTGACACTTTTCCAGTCTACAGTGTGTTGGGACATGGTCCTCTTTTTTGTTAATAACTATTTTCGTCCGACCACCACCTACAATTTTGGGAAGAAATAACGTTATTTGTTGTGAACGTGGATTCATCCCCAAAAAGTATGTGTGTATGGAAATCACGTTGATCTTCTATTTGTCCTTGAATCCACATGCAGAAATCATACCGCAGGTCATAGTCTTGTCTTTGAAACGTGCAAATAAACATTGGCTTATAGGCATGGTATTTTTGTTTTTTAAGAATCTTCTCAACAGAGCTTTTTTTTAATACCTGTATAAGCATAAACTTCTTGGGTGATCTTCTAGGGTTTTTAACAACTGCTTCAAGTACTTCTAATTGATTTTCTCTAGTACATACAGTTTTGGTACCTTCATTTCAATATTTATAGTCTAAAGACCCTGTCTGTTTAAAATTCTTCTTAATAATGCCACCAAACAATATTAAACAACATAGCCTCCTGATAAGTAGGAAAGACATGTGTCCACTGTCAAATATGAAGGACCATTTCGTTGACCAACAAAAAAAGTTAATTATTCCTTTTGCGTTATTTGAGTACCATATTTTATAATATGGTTTAAAAGTAAAAAAGTGCGAGTAGATTACTGGCCTTCTGTAGGTGTTCATCCATATTATGTGGTAGGCGCTACAAAACAGTTTTTTTGGTCTTCCATATCATCTAAAAGTAAGTCTTTTGACCAAAGTAGTAGTTTTTAATTCAGTTTATACAATTACTATAAAGGTGCACGCTTAACTTCTAAAACTTCATAGTTCCTAGAGTGTATTTTTAAGTATTCAGCTGCAACATGTATAATTAAAACAAAATCTCTAAATCTAACTGCTAAAATGGAACGATCATTTAAATGCTGCAGGAATAAGGAATTTTGCAATTTTCTTTGCTTAATATGTTATTCGGTTTATCACCCTAGCTGTATGGAACGCTGCACCGAGGTAGTCAGGCTGGGTGGCTACAGGATTTTATGCTCTTCTGTTTGTCAAACAACACATAATGAGCACTGAAACGTAATAGTCAAGTATTTGAAGACTCTGTGACTGAAGCTGAGAGTGAACTGATATCTCGGGTGGAATCATTAACAAAACATAATGCCTCTTTGGTCATAGAGGTAAATGGGTTGAAAAAGAAAGAATCTGTTTTGACCTTGAAGTTGGAAAATTGGGATGGTGCTAGGCGGAAACTCGAGGAAAAAATTCAGGAATTAACAGACTTTAATAATAACCTACGAACTTCAATCGAATCACTGGAACAAGAAAATGTAGCCTATTCAAATGATCTAAAGGAGCTAAGACGGGTAATGGATGCGATGCAGAACGCAGTTGATAAGCGTGACTGCAGTAGCCAGACTGTAACCTCTTCCCCTATCTGGCCAACAGTAAAACACCCCCCTCCATTCTTGGGTCTACGGCAGCAAACGAAGCTCATGCGATTCTCTCTAATGTTATGCCTAGTTCGCGTGCGATAAGGAAACGTCAGACTTTAGTTATTGGAGATGAAAATGTTCGAGGTCTCACACACTTAATTAAACAGTTCCCTCAACACAAATTTGATGTAAATTGCCAGTGGCAAAGAAGAATTACTATCTCTGGAATTATAAGTCTTTGTTCTCTTTATTCTAGGAACTTCACAAAAAACGATTTTATTATTGTATTTTTAGGGTCGGAACACGCCATAAGGGGAGTTACTTTGAAGGGAGACGATGTAAAAAACCTTTTTCATTCTTGTAGACACACTAATCTAATTCTTACCGGTCCTCCTCGTCATCTTAATAGGCCAGTTCTAAACAAAATTATTGAAGAGCACAACACTGTTATAATTAGGAACTTAGATATATCTAATCAGAATGTTTTTTTCCTGCCTTTGCTCCGTCATACCTCCTACGGTCATTTAAATTACAGCGATAAGTCAAACCTGGTTGGCTATATATGTGCTAGACTGCAGGCAGCTACTATCTGCAGTGACGGTCGGGTTGATCATTCGGATCGTAACGTTACTGTCGCTCAACAAACTGACAACGAAGTCGGTTTAAATTTCTAAATATCAACGACTCTTCCAAGTTATCAGTGTACTATCAGAATGTAAGAGGTCATCGAACAAAAACTGATATACTATTGAGGTCTACATACTCCTCTTGTTATGATCTTATACTCTTGTCTGAAACTTGGCTAAATAGTAACATCTCTGATTCCGAACTGTTTGATGCTTCTTTCATCGTTTATCGTAGAGACAGAGACTACGAATTGCTCGATTGTCAGCGAGGCAGCGGAGTTTTGATCGCGGTTTCTAAGAGGTACAGTTCGTCTGCTGTACATACTGCAGCTGGCGACCTTTATGAGGATGTCTGGACTCAACTATGCGTGGATCAGGCTAAATTTATTATTTGCTGCATATACATCCCTCCAAACTCATCACTTCAATGCTATGAATCCTTTTGTCATACCTGCGAATCCATGAGGAATAAATATGATAATCATAGGTTTATAATATGCGGGGACTTTAACCTTCCCAATGTTCAATGGACTTTCGAGGATGATGTATTGGTTCCTGCGGCTCTGCGCTCCCCTACCGCTGAGATCTTGTTGAACACCATGGCCTTTATAGAATTACAACAAGTCAATCATCACCGTAACAGTAATGATCGAATTTTGGACTACATTTTTGCTGACGAATTTCATGAAACATCTGTTTTGTTGTGCTCTGATTCCTTAATTGATATTGATACCTACCATCCTGCAATTGAGTGTTACTTTAATATTTATAATGTCCCAGAGTTCAAAAATAATGCCACATCTACCTTCTATCATTTTAATAATGCCAAGTTCAACGATTTGAATAATTTTTATAACCATGTTGATTGGGATTTTCTTACTTCAATCTCTGATATAGATTTGGCAACTGAGAGATTTTACTCGGTTCTCTTTGAAGGTATAGACCTCTGCGTTCCTAAGAAGACTATAAAAGGAGCGAAATATCCCTCTTGGTTTGATCGCGACCTCCGTAAACTTATCGCTAATAAAAATAAACTTTACAAGAAATTCAAAAAAACGGGTCTTCAGAACGATTATGACGCCTACTCCGTCATTAGACGAGAGGTCAAGTTTCGGACTGACGTATGTTACTTGACGTTTATTACCAATGCCGAACTTCTGATTCCCGAGAATATCAAGCACTTTTGGTCCTACGTCAGGAATTTGGGGGGTTGTCCGGTCTCCCAGCTGGTATGCAGTACGGCGATCTTACCCTTAGTGAACCCACGGACATTGTTAATGCCTTTGCTACTCATTTTCAGTCTTGCTACTCGGATCACTTCAAGCCGATCAGTTCTGGTGCTTTGCCTACTGAATTCTCATCCATTTTATCTTCTCACATTTTTACTATCGAAGAAATTAGGGATAAGATAATGTCTCTTGACGTTTCTAAGGGGGCTGGTCCAAACGGTATACCCCCTTTACTCCTGTTAAATTGCTGCAGCTCACTCCTGGACCCCCTAAGAACTCTCTTTCAGAGATCTATCAACACCGGCTGCTTTCCTTCTTCATGGAAACATTCTAATTTGATTCCCGTTTTCAAGTCGGGTGACAGGACGAAAATAGTTAACTATCGTGGAATCTCTCTGCTCTCTGCTATCCCTAAGCTTCTTGAGTCCATGATTACCGTTGAGATCTTCAACACCTACAAGAATTATATTATACCAGAGCAACACGGTTTTTTTTCAGGCCGATCTACTGCAACTAATCTAGCATTATATCAGGACTTTCTGTTAACATCGGTCGAGTCTGGGAATCAAGTTGACTGCATTTATACCGATCTTTCTAAGGCATTCGACAGTGTCTGCCATGCCTTGTTGCTGAAAAAGCTTGGTGATATCGGCATCTCGGGACATTACCTTGGGTGGATTGAATCGTATCTGTCTCTACGTCATCAACGCGTTGTTGCTTGTGGTTCTGTTTCGCGCGAAATTTTCGTCACCTCAGGCGTCCCCCAGGGGTCCCATCTTGGACCCATACTGTTTCTGCTGTTTGTAAACGATGTCATTTCTTGTTTCAGGTCGTCTCGCTGCCTTATGCGGACGATTTGAAGTTTTATAATACTGTCTCTGCGAATTCTATTTGTCTGCAGTCTGACCTTGACAACTTCGTTGCGTGGTGCGAGGCGAATTATTTAAGTATTAATGTTTCTAAGTGTCGGGCTATTAGTTTCTGCAAGCGTCGAAACCCTCACAGAACGGTGTATAAGATTAAAGACTCGATCATCGAGAGTGTGTCATCGTTAAATGACCTCGGTGTAATTTATTTATTTATTTATTTATTTGTAAAATATACGGGCACAACCCATTATAATATCAATACAACTGAAATTAAATTAAAAGGCTATTGAAATATCTAAATACTAACTTGACAAAAGTAAGTTTACGATGGTATCGACGAAATTATACAACTATAAACAATTGACAATTACCTTTTTTTTAAGAGAAGTGAGGGAATTAGAAAATATATCCAACTCATTGTGGTGGTTGAGAAAACGCATGGCCCGTATCAGGGGCGCATGTGAACCATAGTTGGTACTGTGATGACCAATATGAAATAGTTCAAAATTTCTAAGGGACCTTATGGGAACATTCAGAGCTATAGAATTTAACAAAGCCGGACATATAGTATAACCCCTAACTATCTTTGTAACAAAGCTAACATCAAACATTATTCTTCTATGAGCTAACAAGTCAAGGCCAACCATACCTCTAATCTCACTATAATCATGATCAACAATCAGTATATTCAATTTATACGCACACAGTCTAAGAAATCTATTTTGAACCTTCTCCAAGCTATATTTATGAACTTCGTAAAACGGAGACCACACCACCGTAGAGTATTCCATTATGGACCGCACTAGGACACAGTAAAGTAAAACTAAAGACGTAATTGAGAAATCACTACAATTCCTCTGAATAAAGCCCAACATTTTTGAAGCTTTGGTGACAACAGCACTGATTTGATCAGTAAATGATAGTCGGCAATCTAAAATTACTCCGAGATCCTTAATATTGTCAACCCTATCCAGTACTAAACCACCAATGCTATAATCACCGTTAACCCTTCTTAATCCTCTATAGAAACTAATAACATGACATTTTTCTACATTTAATTGCAAACCATTTGTCTCAGCCCACAACACAAATCTGTTAATGTCGTGCTGTAAGGAATCCAGATCGTAAATACTAGTAATAATCTTATATATCTTGACATCGTCAGCAAACATTAAAAACATGCTTTCAATTATGTATTCTTTAATATCGTTTACAAATAGGTTAAAGAGAAGAGGCGAGCAGTGGGCACCCTGTGGTACCCCCGATACAGCCACAAATCCCTTAGAGAAAAAGTTTCCAATTTTTACTTTAAATATACGATTTTTTAAATAACTTCCCAGCCATTTAACTAGAGCTGGGCTAAACCCCACAGCTGACAGCTTTGCAAGCAATAGTCTATGATCGACTCTGTCAAAGGCCTTAGAGAAGTCAGTATAGACAGAATCTATTTGAGCACCCGCCTCCAAGGCATCCAACAGTTCCGATTCATAGACTACTAGGTTTGTAGTTGTTGATTTACCCTTAGAGAAACCATGTTGTTGATCTATGATTATCTCCTTACAGCACCACGAAAGTTGATCGCACACCAAAGAATCAAATAGCTTAGGTATGCAAGACTGATTACAGACACTACGATAATTGTCTATGCTATTTTTATCGCCCGATTTATGAATGGGGTCAAGAAAGCTTTCCTTCCAGAGTGTCGGGAATTCCCCCACTTCAAGTGATTTATTAAATACAAGAGTAAGAACGTCAGTTAGGGTGCAGACGCAGCGTTTCAACAAATAGTTAGGTATTTCATCAGGGCCTGCCGAAAGTTTGTCCGGCAAGCGACTGATTTTATCAAATACTTCAGCCACTAGTATTGGGCGGTAGGTAGCATTACATTCAAAGTTTAAGCTATAGTTGGGCGTAGGAACATTGCTTTTAACAAATACACTCGAAAAATATTTTTCAAATAGATTAGCTATATCTTGCCCATTAGTAGCTGATGTATCGCCCAAGGTCATGGCCGATGGTAATCCAAAGGAAACCCGTTTACTATTAATGAAGGACCAAAAGCTACGAGGGTTATTATTTATATTCTGTTCGGCCCTTTGAAGGTACTGGGAATAGCATCTTGCTGTCAATGTTTTACATTCGGACCTTAAGGTCACAAAGGAAGTATAGTAATGGTATTGTCCAGTTTCTTTAAATTTCTGATGAATGGTTTTCTTTTTAATAATTAATTTTTTTAAAGCAGGACTAAACCATCTTGGGAAATTTGACGAAACGCTGCGCCTGCGCGGGACATACATCCGTACACCATGGTACATAATATCATACATTAATTCCGTAGCTTGATCAATATCAGATAACGGGCCCAGAATGCCCCTCCAGTCGACCGATGCAAAATAATCATTTATAGCTCTAAAGTTAGTATTTTTAAAGTCCCAGTAGCATTCATCACACCTCAAGCTATTAATATTTACACTTGGGAGATAAAACACACAAGGGACATGATGAATACTTGTTGGGAGCAAAATATCATCTGCTGTACATACATCTAAAAAAGCAAAGTGGCTAAAAACTAGATCTAAGAAAACATTGCGATTATTTGCAATACTATTATTTTGAAATAAATTAAGAAAGGCAAAACTTTCCGCGACGTGCACTGCATGTGAGTTTGCTGGACACTGAACAGTTAGACCCAGCTCATCATTACTCCAAATGGCATCTGGTAAATTAAAGTCACCAAACATAAACAACTTAGTGCCCGGGAATGATTGACTAATGTCCTCCACAGTAGCACAATGAGCGAGATACTTGTCAATGCTGGAGCCTGGGGGAATGTAAACACCACCTATAATAAGATCACCACTTCTTGACTTTACTGAGACAAAAAGCTGCTCAACAGTTTCCTCTTTAATTTTTATAATGGTGGAGTTTAAATTGTTGCGTAATGCGATGAGTACTCCACCCCCTCGCTGTTTGTTGCTAGTATTTGTTGAACGGTCCATGCGAAAAACATCATAACCCTCAATCTGAACTTCCGTATTGGTAACCTCAACGCTTAACCATGTTTCTACAATAACTATAACATCATATTGGGCACAGATAACTGCTCGCCGAAACTCCTCAAACTTAGTCTTCATACCACCTACATTCTGACAATAAACCTGCAATGGGGTGAGCCAGTCTCGTCATTGACCACTGGCGTCAACGGGTCCGGACCCACTCGGCAAGTTGCCCATTGGTAAAACATTGTGTTCCTTTAAATTGGTACTCTTTTTCACCAGAACAGGGGCGCCTCCCTTGTATCGAAGTATCAAGTCTGTCTCACCATTAAGTTTTCGGTGATTTAATTCTTCATACACCCTTCTAATTTGGTCACGCTGTAAGGGAGTTAAATCCGGTTTTATGCTGATACTATGACCCTTCAACTTATATTTATTCCTTAAGCACTGTTGCACGAGGGATGGGCTAGAGAACGTCACCTTAACTGGTCGAGGTTTAGTATTTGGTCGGCCAATTCTAGAAATTTTAAAGCTTGTATTTCTATCTAGCTCAAGTTTCTCCAGGACACACATAAAGTGCGAGCTGTCATGGCCCGCTCTATCGCTAGAGTCATTTGATGTACTTTCGGGAATGTTGAACGCAATAATATTTTCAGATCTACGTTGTCTGTCGTGAGATTCATTAAAAAATTCTTCCTGATTAAAAACTGGAACAGCTGGAACTCTGTCCTTCAACTGGACGGCAACAGAGGTTTCCAGTTTGGAATAGTTTTCTTTTAATTCTAATATTTCGTCTTCGAGTTTATCGATCCTCTCACGTTGTAACTCCCTGATTTTTGATAGCATATCCTGAATCTCACTTTTCTGATCCAATAGAAGGGTTAAAACTTGTGATATCATCGAGACCACGTCGCTGATGCCGACGTTACTTTTATTTAACAGTTTTGCTATTTGGTTTTTTATGTCGCCTTCCGGTGTTTTTGCTGTTTCACCGGTCGTCTCCGCCACACTTAGCGTCGTGTTATCGCTCGCTTTTTTCTTGTTGCGAATGCTCGATGAGTCCCGTTTATCAGATGGAAATCCGCCAAGCGATACTCGCTTTACTACCCCGTTCGAGCATATCTTGCAGACCCAGGTATGCGAACCAGTTTTTTTAAATTGAGCATTTACTTTTTCAAAATCTACATTGCTTAGAGCAGAACATCCTTTATGGATCCAAGAACAGCAGCGTGTAATATTTGACAGTGATTTGACTTTCAACCAGCATATAGATAGTATCGTTCTGAGGGGGTTTAGGCTGCTTGGGTTTATCAAGAGGAACACAAAACACATCGGCGATACTAAGGCGCTTACTAGCGTTTATAATTGTTTAGTACGCAGTGTTTTGGAGTATTGTTCTGTCGTATGGTCTCCAGGTTACGCGTGTCACATAGATAGACTGGAAAAAGTTCAAAACAAATTTGTTAAATACCTTTTGTACAAGCATAATTTTCCTTACCAGAATGTACCCTACGCGACAAGACTCTTACTCTGTGGCTTTCAGAGCTTGCTGACCCGGCGAAGGAACGCACAGGTGTTGTTTTTATATAAACTGGTGAATGGGAGTATAGACTGTAGCGATCTGTTGAGCTTAGTATTATTTTCAATTCCTAGTAGAAACACAAGACAAATACAATTATTTCATGAAAGGTTTCACAGGACTAACTACGGCTCAAATACCTTTGCTCACCGGTTGATGCACACATACATAAATTTTACTCCGACTGCGATATATTTCTTATTGGCTTAACCGCATTAAAGACCATCTTAAGGCTTAAGGTTTAAACTGTTTGTATTGTATGATTTTAGTGTCGGGTATGTCTAGAGATTGTTAATTTTGTACCGTTTGTACCATTTAGAAATAAGGTCTTTCTGTAGTGTACTGGCTTTAAATAAATAAATAAGTAAATAAATAAATAAAAATACTTTTTGACAGAAAACCGAAATTTCAAAATAGCCAAGAGTTGGGGTATATAGCACCCTACCTACCACTAAAGTATTTCCCCTTCGAATTCATAAATGAGAACGTAAGCACGATTTTAATTTGCAAATTGGTATCAATAAAAAAAAGATACTTTTTGACAACTCCTATTGCACCTGTACATATGGGGGATACATTAATACACTGGAATAAATGAAAATTACTCACACACCACACCACTAATTTCAAACTGGACCATTTTCTGCATTTCTTCCAAAGTCTCCTTGGATTCGTAAAATGTTAATCTTTCTGGACAACTGCAGATTGAGCCCATTCTGTCTCTCTTCATTCTATAACTACTATAACTAGGTGCCACTAGGTTGTAAACTTGGATCTTTACACCTTCAACACATTCCAAAATTTCTTCTTGTGAAGTTCAAAAAAAACTTTGCCCTACAATATTGATACAGTAAATACTTAAAAATACACTCTGGGCAGGGTTGAAAAAAAAACATGTTTATTTAAAAAAAAACTTAAAAACATGTTTTTTTTGTTTAAAACTGTTTTTTTTTTGTTTTAAACTGTTCAAGAAAAAAACATGTTTAAAACGTGTTTTAAACACATCCAAAATTAATTTAAGGTTTGAATAAAAAAATCCATCTCGTACGACCCGTTCTTTTAAAAATAACATAACAACAAATCAAATTAAATGTTGAAAATGTGTGCCATTTATGGCTTGACAATATCCAACGCAATCAATAACTTTTTGCACGTTTTCAACCAATTCCGGAGTTATGGCAATCATTTCCCTTCAGATCATCTCTTTCAACTCCTGCAAATTGTTTGACCGGTCAACACACACTTTCGATTTGAGGTAACCACACAAAAAGAAGTTCAGCGGAGTTAGGCCTGGCGATCTAGCAGTCAATTCGATAGGTCCTCTCCTTCCAATTGGGAAAGGTTTCATCTAAACATGTACGCACAGTGGCAGCATAGTGCGGAGGAGTACCATCTTGCTGGAACATCAGTTCTTCGTCGGGGGAGTCTGGGTTCAATGGGTTCGGAAATAAAAGTCACTAATGCTGGAATTAATCAAGTTGGAGAAATTCGAGATATATTTGTCCAGTTAAAGAAAAATGGATCAATTACTCCTCCGAGCACTATTTCACACCACATTTGTTTTTTGAGGGTACTGGCTGTGAACCTCCATCATCCAATGCGGATTTTCTGTTGCCCAACAACGACAATTTTTTTTGTCCACATTACCAATCAAGGAGAACGTAGCTTCATCGGAAAAAATAATATTTTTTACTAAATTATTATCTTCACTCAGCTTCAGTTTCATCTGGAGGACTCAAACGCCTTTTCTCGACATTTGGCATAATTCATAGTAAGCTTCGAAATCGATTAGGAACAGAAAATGCCGCGAAACTTGTAACCATATTTAAGCAGCTTAATTTAAACCAAGAGTAGAGTTTAGTAGAATCACTAGGATACTTTTGGTTTAGTTTTTAGTTTGCTTCTTTTTTACTTTTATAAGGCGCTTTTATATGTTTACACTTTTTAATTGCTTATATTATTGGAACACGGTACACAAACTGTAGGTAGGTATATAAACTAAGACCTAGAGCTAGTCTTAAACGTGTTTTATAATTATGTACTTTTAATATTAAAAGTTAGATATAAATATTGCTATTTTTGTTTTTCATTTAATATTTTTTGTTTTAACACTTTTACGTAATTTTCAGTAAAGCTTGACAAAAAAAACAACTTCAAAAAAAACAATGTATTAAACATGTTTTAAACAGTTTTAAACAAATCTGTTTAAAACACTGGTAAGTGTTTTAAACATGTTTAAAACAAATGTTTTAAACATTTTGTTTTAAACATAACAACCCTGACTCTGGGAACTGTGGAGTTTTAAAAGTTACGCTTATACCTTTATAATAATTGCATAATCATTATAAACTTAATTAAAAACTACCACTGTGGTAAAAAAACTTACTATTTGTCAAGAAAATGGTGATTATTCTATTCTTCCAGATGCGATGGCCACTTGTTTTTCAAAATTCAGCCAGTATCTATCTGTTTCTGAGAGTACCCATCCCTTCTGCCTGTTGTAAGGTTTCTATTTAGGATTTGGGAGATAGGATGTTAGGGCTGATCTGATACATACTGTGGCGTGTGCAGTACTACTAACTGAGGGTGCACCAAACAGGGTGTTGTTGTGATAGCTTAGAACTTATCGCTTTGATGCTTCGTAATTGGATGAAGTGTTGCATTAGAAATTTTTGGCCTCAATGCTTTTGGGATTGGCTAGGATGGTGTGAGCGTTAGTGGCCCCTTACTGATTATTACCAGCAAGTTGTACAGGTGTTGCATTGTCTTTGTCTGTAAAAACTTAATTAAAAACTACTTCTTTGGTCAAAAAACTTACTTTTAGATGATATGGAAGTCCAAAAAAACTGTTTTGTAGCTCCTACCACATAATACGTATGGACACCTACAGGAGGCCCGTGATCTGCTAGCACTTTTTTACTTTTAAACCATATTATTATAGAATATGGTACTGAAATATAACACAAAAGGAAAAATTAACTTTTTTTGTTGGTCAACGAAATCATCCTTCATATTTGACAGTTGACACATGTCTTTCCTACTTATCAGCTAAGAATTACGCCGTAAATAGTCGATTTCATAGAAAAAAGAACTAAAATATTGGGTGAGACTTCTCAGCGACCATGGTAGTGTGAGTTCGTAATCAGATTTTTAAAAAATGTTAAATTTAATAATTTAACCCTCCGCCATTATGTCAAGAAAATTGTCCGTTAGCCATCTATCGGGAGGTAGTGGAACTAAAATGGTTTTTGTTACAGAAACCTGTAATTTGGCACGTAATTGGCCATAAAAGCTTTAGGTGGCACTAGTAGTAAATTATAATTTTGTTTTAGCTACTGTCCTGTAGATGGCGCTAATAGTACGTCAAGTAAATTATTAAAATTATGAATTTTTGAAACTTGTATGGTCTAAAATTAAAATAAATCCCAAGCACACCGTCTCATCATTTCTTCGCAAAGTTGCAAACGCCTGACATAGTCATCTTCTAAAAGCTCTTGGACAAGACATACTTTATAAGGGTGGTATTTTTTTGCTTTCAAAAATCTTCCAATAGTACCTCTAGAATCTAGATGTATCATGATTTTGAGCCAATATGAAACTGTTGAAACATGCGGATTATCCTGCAGAGATAATGCAATATTCAATTTTTCATCGTCGCCTAAAACACGTGGCCGTTCATTCCTAGGCAAGTCCTTTACTGTGCCATGTTCATCAAATTTGTGGAATACATATTTTACTAACAGTGCCATAGTGAAATTTCATTTTCCGGATATTTAGCATTAAATAAAGTGCACACTTCACTTTGACTTCTTATTTTATCTCCACATCCTAACAATATCAAGACTTCGATACGCTGCCTTTCCGACAAAACCATTTTTGTTTAGAAAAAAAAACATTTTTATTTAGAAAATTGTAAAATAATACTTACTTCGGAAATACCTAAATTAATTTAACAAGTTCACAATGTCACAACATATCAGAACGTGAAACAATGAAGATTTCTTACCTTGAAAGGTAAAAAAAAACATCAATGATTTATCATTTCCGGTTATTTAAATAGGGTTTTTTTTTAAACTTTTAACAGTCGCCATTTTTAAATAGCTTGACAGAATCGCGCCAAAATTTATGAGCGTACTGTACGAGATATTAGCTAAATTAGCTGTCAAATGATGTATCACAAGCTGTATGCATGTTTCCATTTAAAAAAAAAAGATCGATGTCGTCAAAGTCGTCAAAGTCGTCATATCTTTAACGAATGTCTATAAAAAAAACAAACGAATAACGTCAAAGTGTGAGCATAGCATATTATATAAAACTAAATTGACGTGTCCAAGCATTTTCCCCAAAAGTTACAGGTTAAGGCTATATTAATATTATTCCGGACTTCTGAGCAGCCCTGTATATAGCCCCGTTACACCGATTTGCGACCAATCAATCGACATAGGTACAGGGTCTTCCAACGAGGACTGAACAGGGGCTCATTTTTGAGCTTCCTTGTATTTAAAGAAAAATCCAAAATAGCCAATCGATGTACTTTTTCCTGCAGAATTCAAAAATGAAACCAAAAATTTATTTGAACCAGAAACAAGAGAGTCACGCTATGGATAAGGTGTTTTTTAAATGGAACATAGCTTTTTTTATACGATTTTTGGAACGAGTGATTTTTTTTTTGTCCGTTCTGATTAAAATATTTAATATTGTGACAGCTATTTTTATTAAATTTTAATGTTTTATCCAGTATAATTTAACTTTAACCTGTTTGAAACATACACTAGGTAATAAAGGTATAATCACCTTTGAATCCTTCAAAGTCAAAAAATTTGACAAATTTACTATAATATTGCCCAAATGAAATATTCATTAGATGAGAGATTGCAGATTGTTATCTTGTTCTACAAATGCCAAGAAAATGCAAGAGAAGCAAGGAGAAGATTTATTGCAAATTTTCACAGAAATATATCCGTCAATACTATTCTAAGGATAAAGAACCTATTTGAGGAAAATAAAACATTACATGACAGAAAAAGAAATCCAACTCTATACCTACTAATTTAAAAAAAAAAACATTAATAATTTAATTGTTCAATGTGACCTCCGTTGTTCTCGAAACATGTTCGATAACCTCTTTGTAGCCTTTCCAAACTTGCTGTTATACTGTGATTTTCCTGGTTAAGGCGATTTATTTCATTCACAATTTTCTGCATGATCTTCAATATCGTGGTTTCGCTGCTTGTATACCACGTTCTTTAAATGGCCCCAAAGAAATGTGTCTAATATTGACAAATCGGGACTATTGGGTGGCCAAGCATAGGTTCCATTTCTACCAATCCATTCTTCATGGCGTCCGTTTAAATATTGAGTAACCTCACGCACGGCATGCGGAGGGGCCCCATCATGTTGCCAAATTAAATTTTGATATTCTTCCAATGGTAAATCTTCCAAAAAGTTCTCAATTTCGTTTTCTAAGAACTCGTAGTATCTCTGGCCATTTAAAGTCCCGTTAAAAAATATTGGTCCCAAAATTCTATTATTTTTTATGCCTCACCAAACATGGATTGAAGTCCTTCCTTGAAATTTAATTGTCTGAAATTTTCTTGGATTTCCAACGGCCCAGTGATGATTATTATGTCTATTGAAAACCCCCGATGTTGTGAATGTGGCTTCGTCAGTCCATAAGATATTTCTGAATAAATTAGGGTCTTCGTTTTCTTTCCGAATCACAATTTGGGAAACAAATTGGAAGCGAAGTTCTTTTTGTGCCGGTGTTAGATGTTGAAGTGGAAGGATATGATAAGACTTAAATTTATGATTTCTTAAAGTCCTGTGAACAGTTCCTTGGGTAACTCTTCTGCGTCTTACACCGCCGCCGTATTGAACGTCCCGAACTGCGTCCGAAATTGATTTGGTTGGATTCAGTCGAAATTAATTCACAATGGCACGGTCTCGATTTCTATTCCTTTCTGGATTTCTTTTTCTGTCATGTGATGTTTTATTTTCCTCAAATAGGCTCTTTATCCTTAGAATAGTATTGACGGATATATTTCTGTGAAAATTTGCAATAAATCTTCTCCTTGCTTCTCTTGCATTTTCTTGTCATTTGTAGAACAAGATAACAATCTGCAATCTCTCATCTAATGAATATTTCATTTCGGCAATATTATAGTAAATTTGTCAAATTTTTTGACTTTGAAGGATTCAAAGGTGATTATACCTTTATTACCTAGTGTATGTTTCAAACAGGTTAAAGTTAAATTATACTGGATAAATCATTAAAATTTAATAAAAATAGCTGCCACAATATTAAATATTTTAATCAGAACGGATAAAAAAAAATCACTCGTTCCAAAAATCGTATAAAAAAAGCTATGTTCCATTTAAAAAACACCTTATCCATAGCGTAACTCTTTTGTTTCTGGTTCAAATAAATTTTTGGTTTCATTTTTGAATTCTGCAGGAAAAAGTACATCGATTGGCTATTTTGGATTTTTCTTTAAATACAAGGAAGCTCAAAAATGAGCCCCTGTTCAGTCCTCGTTGGAAGACCCTGTACAAAGTTAAAAACGCTGCAACAAGACAGGTTGTAGCTCCAATTAAATTGCTGTTAAATTATCAAATATGTATGATGGATATGGTTTCAAGTTTCTGGACATCAGGCCTAGCCTAGAATGAAAAAAATTAAGTCTTGTGTATATAACAGTTCTTATATTACTGTCGTAAATGCAGAATTCTGCTAAATAATACTTAATAAACTCCTATGCCGAGCCTTTATATGAACTTTTTCTTAAATTTGTCAGGAATCACCCATTAAAATTAGTACTTCCTACATTAAAATAAAATTTCTTGACAAGCCCCTGTAAAACACCAAGAAGTTGAACCACGGGTTTTTCCTCAAAGCTAACCTTCGCTAAAGATCGGGCGTGCACGACGTAGGCTATGCTCAGCCGGAAGCGGCCGAACCGAAATCATTCGAAAAATCCAAGCGCCGGCGCTGTACGTGTGTGTTTCTTTCGAGTGTTTTTGAATAATTTTCGTGTTATTTTTTAAAATAAATCGTCATCAATATCGTTAAATTACTCTTTGATGGTGCCGGAAGCCATTGGGGTACTCAAGTGTAAGGGAAATGCTACAATTTCCCGAAAATTACTATTTTAAAATTTCACCAAGAGGACGCTTCTAAATTTTACCCATAATGCTGTGTCGTAAGCACAGCCTTCCTTGATTAGGTAAGCTTTGGTAAACTTGTTCGTTTATTTTTAGGATGATTCATATTTTCTTATGACAGCAGACAGTAAACCAACTTTTAATTTCTTGTATGTTTTTAAGACAAAAAGTTTATATTTTTGAGATACAGGGTGTTAAAAATTTGAAAAAAAAATCGGATTTACTTAATTATGTTTGAGGCCGCTTTAGATATTATTCGAATTTTAATAGGTACTAACTATATAGGCAAGAAAACACATAATTTTCATAAAAATTTACTTCGAATATCGCGAAGCACATCGAAATATTAGGAATTAGGTACCGCCGAATTGCGCGAATACCGTTAAATTGCCGCGAAGTACGGTACCTAATACTTCTACCAAATTCCCGCAATACCCTTATTCTTGATGCGAGGCCTAAGTAAGGGCTAATATTTCTTTTATTTATTTTCGTTCATTGAGCTTTGCATACGTATGAGGAAAGGACGGGATGCGAAATCCAGATCTGATAAGTTTTGATGTACCTTGCAGAGGGCGCCACCAGTAGCACTTGATACCCTGTATATTAATTTTTCCAAATTGCATATTATCCGTCCTCGAATGACGCCTTTGATCGGTTTATAGTCAATAATATTAGGATTGGTTTCTGTGTCGTTAGGCGCGCCCATGAAAAGCTAAAACAACATTTAAATGTTCGGGACACCAGCTGGATTAGAGAAGTCTGCAAGATTTTATTAGGTAAGATTAATATTTTAAATGTTTTGGGTCTGTTATAGAAGAAATGGCGCAATTATGATAAACTGTCCACATTTGTCTTTGATTTCTTTTTAATTTCTTTACACACATGCTCACATACACTTTCTTTTTAATGTAAAATTATTATAGTTATGCTTAAAGCTTAAATTTTTCTTCGAATTTTCATTTCTTTCTCATCATAAAAAAGTCTTTATTGTTTTTACATGAATAATTGGTAAAAGCAGAAATAAAAACATTTTTGAACCCTCTGTTCTTCTCTGTCTCATAGAGATTTTTTAAATTAAATATTACTGTGTTGCTTTTTTTTTGGCACACTTCCCAATTGAATCTTGTTTGTTTAATTCGTCAGCTTTCTTTCTACTTATCTGATGAATCCTGTTCAGAACCCATGCCAAATTTTGTTTAGATTTTGAGAAAAATGAAAACATTTTTTAAATAAAAACCCTTAAATATACAGGGTGTTATATAATAATGGCAGGTTTTATTTGAGTGAGTGGTTTCTAGACCAATTTTAAGTCGAAAAGTTCATACAAACACTCGTGCAGGGTGATACTGTATTAATGATATGCTATAATACCTCAGGACGTGATTCTTGAGAAATTAAAAAGAAAACTTCATATGACTAGCTGTATGCTTAAGCATTTTAACTTTTGAACTACTTGGGTGTTAAAGTTTTAAGAAAAATATTCCAATTAATATTGATTTTTTAGAAAGGATTGTTGGTTGTGTTCTTCCAGCATTTTGTTTTGTATAATTTAATAATATTTGAACCACCCCCTAAGGATAGATGTGTATATCCATATTAGTGTGTGCTTGACGACAAACCTCCGGGTAAACTATGCCCTGATGATGGCCTTATGGGCCAAAACGCGTAGGCTTAGGGTTAATACTTTTTATTTCGAAAGAAGCTAAAGTATAGGGGTCGAAGGATTGCACGAGAGGAAAGGGGGAATTTTGACATAAAAAGCTGTACCTATATTCTAGATTTACTGGTCAAACCTAAAACGAGTATGTTGTTGCACAAAGCAAAATCCATTGAT
Organism: Polydrusus tereticollis; assembly: GCA_963920685.1. Classification (NCBI taxonomy): domain Eukaryota; kingdom Metazoa; phylum Arthropoda; class Insecta; order Coleoptera; family Curculionidae; genus Polydrusus; species Polydrusus tereticollis. The sequence continues at coordinate 207,334,272 of OY987326.1, forward strand.
TGAATTCCATTTCCTAAATCTACGGTCATGGCTACGGCGCCATTTTGTAGTTCCGCCGAAAGGTTTGACACGCTTAGCAGGATCTCATTTTGTTCTGCCGTCCTCAGCTCAATTCTAAGATTATGTAGATCCAAACTCTTTTTTCTAAAAAATGGTCAGATAGAAAATTAAAACGTATTTTATATTCGATAAATAAGTATTTATTGCAACCCCCCTCTGTAAGGCAGCTATATAGGTATTTGTTATATTATCTGCAGTTAAATTCCGGACAGCACTTTGTTACATTATAAATTAATATTATTTTTATACTCCTGCATCAGATTACCTACTTTTAATATAGGTACCGTTATTGTTAATGTAAGGGCGAGGTTATATTATGAAACAGCTTAGTAAGAAGGAAAAAACCAAAACAATTACATACCAAGTACGTTATTAGTACAATACAGTTATTGTGTTACAATCAAAAAGTTTGCTTACACTCCTCATGTCAAAGTATTAATGTTACATACACAATCTAACTTGATAAAAATGTCATTAAAATCAACTGAACACATTAACATTATAAAGTTACAAAGTTAAAATATACCATAGATATACTAAAGTTGAACCTTAGGAAGTTATCAATGCTGTAGAGTGCTTTTTCTAAGTTCTTTCAAATTTTGGTAGAAGCATGTCTGTCACCGTTCGTGGCAATTTGTTAAAAGAGATAATTGCCGAGAACTCCGGTCTGCTCTGACACTTTCCCAGTCTACAGTGTGTTGGGACATAGTCCTCTTTTTTGGTAATAACTATTTTCGTCCGACCACCACCTACAATTTTCTTAAGAAACAACGCCATTTGTTGTGAACGTGGATTCATCCCCAAAAAGTATGTGTCTATGGAAATCACGTTGATCTTCTATTTGTCCTTGAATCCAGATGCAGAAATCATACCGCAGGTCATAGTCTTGTCTTTGAAACGTGCAAATAAACATTGGCTTATAGGCATGGTATTTTTGTTTTTAAAGAATCTTAACAGAGCTTTTTTTAATACCTGTATTAGCATAAATTCTTGGGTGGATCTTCTAGGGTTTCCAACAACTGCTAACTGCTTCAAGTACTTCTAATTGATTTTCTCTAGTTTGGTACGTTCATTTCTATATATTTATAGTCTAAAGACCTTGTCTGTTTAAAATTATTTAAAATTCTGCTTAATAATGCCACCAAACAATATTAAACAACATAGCCTCCTGATAAGTAGGAAAGACATAATGTGTCCACTGTCAAATATGAAGGACCGAAGGACCATTTCGTTGACCAACAAAAAAAGTTAATTATTCCTTTTGTGTTATTTGAGTACCATATTTTATAATAATATGGTTTAAATTCCATATCATCTAAAAGTAAGTCTTTTGACCAAAGTAGTTTTGGCTACTGTTCTATAGATGGCGCTAATAGTACCTACGTCGAGTAAATTATTAAAATTATGAATTTTTGAAACTTGTATGGTCTAAAATTAAAAGAAATCCCAAGCAAAGTTTTAATTCTTCAGCCAACATAATGTACTAAAATATACCTTTAAATTGAAAGAAAAGTAAAACACACTGTTTACTAATTCCACGATTATAATATTTAAAACGTAGGTACTTACTTATTGTAGAATGCCCAAAAACATAATATGTAGGCCAATCTGGGAGTTTTTCTAAGAGAATAAAATAACATTATTCAAGCTTCATCAAATCAAAAAACAATTCCAATTATGCTAATCATTTAATAGAAACCAACCATAATTTTGACCAATAGTTTAAAATATTACACACAGAGAAGAATCCCTTGATATTAGGTACTAACTTTTTTTTACACATAAATACATAAAAGTCTCAAATAATTGGCGCGCTTAAAAGAAAACCACACTGTATCCTTCTCTAACTAAAAAAAATTAATATTACCTATATGATGCTTCTATTGCACCTGTACCTATGGGTACATTAATAAACTGGAATAAATATATAAATTATAATTTACCTATGTGTTTCAGTGTTTTGAAAAGTGGCTTTTTACATGACCTAATATTATAAATTATTATTAATACAAATTTAAAATGTTTGGAGGATCTTCTATGTAAAAATACCTCCACTTCGCCATGCCCTCAGTTTAAAACTAAAGGAACGCACAGCACGCGTGGTGAATTAAAAGTACTTTGTGTCAATTTTACACACTTTATTTACGAACAAAAGAAAAACACCTTAAATGCTAAATTAACAAATTGCAAAACTTTAAAATCTAGTCCAAGAAATTGCGTGCGATCGTAGAATATAATCTCTGTTATGAAAAACGCGACGTCGGTACTTGTCGGTACAAAGTCTTGAATAGCACTCCCAGTGGTTGAAAATATATTTATTTATTTATTTGAACTACAATTTACAGGTTGATACTTAAATATCATTAACCCACTTACAAATGTAGTGATTAAATTTGTGTCGCCCAAGAGCGACTTAATATCTAAAATCTCATTATAAAAAATCTTAAAATTAGCAAAATATTTTACTAATACTCAACTATATTCAAGATATTCAACATTCTTTTTTTAAGATTGTTTATAAATGGTCCTTTTTTCCCACTAAAAATATCACAGTATTTTTGATTGTTATTATAATTCACAACCATATAACTAACAGGAGATTTTTTTTGATAATTGGTTCTGACAAGTTTACTAGAAAAAGTTCTATAACCACGTGACCTGGTTCTGTTGGGTATACTTAAACTAACAATTTGTATCGTTGTGTTGTCTATAGCTAAGTTATTAAATATATTGTACAAGTAAATAATACTGCTGAAGATTCTCTTATTATGGAGGGTCATTAGGTTATAGCGTTTTAAATTAACAGGATAATTGTTATCATGATTTTTTTTCAGTATAAAATCGGATAAACCGATAAACTTTTTTTGTACTTTTTCAATCATTTGAATGTATTTGACATAGAAAGGACACCAAACAACACTAGCATATTCAAGTTTTGATCTAACTAGACTATTAAAAAGAACTTTAAGAGTTTTCTCAGATTTAAAAGATTTTGAGTTACGCAAAATAAAACCGAGATTTTTATAAGATTGTTTTACAATTTTGATTCTATGTGAGCATTGAAGGATAATTTGTCATCAAATAAAACTCCTAAGTCTTTTTTTTGTGAAACTGTTTCTATAACATTACCGTTTATTAAGTAGGAAAAGTTTATTAGTTTTTTAGAATAGGAAAACCTCATGTGGTTACATTTGTCAATATTAAAAGGCAGATTATTTATTTTGGACCAAATATACAATGCGTCTAGATCTCTTTGTAAATTCTTGCAGTCGTTGATACTAATGATTTTTAAAAATAATTTTACGTCGTCTGCAAAAAGAAGAATTTGAGAATGTTTGATAATATTAACCGCATCATCAATAAATAACAAAAATAATAAAGGTCCTAAATTGGATCCTTGTGGAATTCCAGACGACGCAGTGAAATTGGACGAATTGCAACCCTTGATTGATACATAATTTAATCTGTCTGTTAGATAAGATTTTATAAATAGAGACCAGTTTAATGAGAGGGAAAATTTTTTAAATTTAGATATAATTAGATTATGGTTTACTTTATCGAATGCCTTTGCGAAGTCAATGTACACAGTGTCAATTTGGGTACCTTCCGCCAAGGCATCTGTAGTATACTCGACAAAATCAATAAGGTTTCCTACTGTAGATCGGCATGAACGGAAGCCATACTGGTATTTGGATAATTTTTCTTTGACATGAAAATTTATTCTTTTACTTATTATATTTTCAAAAATTATGGCAATGTTAGATAAAATTGAAATGGGACGGTAGTTGTTTACAATTGATCTATTGTTAGATTTATAAATCGGTGAGATACGAGCAATTTTTAGTTTATTTGGAAATAATTTAGTTTTTATTGACAGATTGAAAATATGTAACAACGGTTTAATTAACAAGTCTTTACAAGCTTTTAAAATAAATCTAGGTATGTTATCAGTACCTAAGGTTTTCTTATTTTTCAAAGTTGATATTGCTTTATCGAGCTCATTTTCGGAAATAGGCAATAAATTAAACACAGATTCCTGATCCTCATCGATTTGCATACCTTCCTGTATATTATTTCGATCATAAACTGATTGAAAATATAGAGCAAAAGCTTCGGCTACATTTTTTTCGCCCGAGTATTTTTGATCACCTAAAAACATATCTTTCGGGATACCGTGGTTAGTGTCTTTTTTAGATTTGACAAAGTTCCAAAATTGTTTAGAGTCTCCTTGTATAGAATTTTCACATCCAGCGAGGTATTCCTTGTAGGCTGTTTTTATATCTTTTTTAATTTTAGACCTAAGATGCTTATAGTCGGCTAAACATTGTGGCAATTGAGTTTTTTTAAATATTTTTAAATTGCGTTCTTTTGATTTTATATCAGTGATAATTTCTTTAGTAAACCAAGGTGGATATTTGCGTTTTTTGGTAATTTTTTTTGGAATAAACTGGTCGAAAATGTCATATAGAATATTATAAAAATGATCTAAGGCAATATTTACGTCTGTAGACCTTTTCACGGCATCCCAATTAATAGTTCTTAGTGCATTGTATAGGCCTAAGTAGTTAGCATTTGCAAAATCGTAGTAGGAAATATTACTTGGGTTACAAGGGCGGATACTTTCAGAAAAGATTACCGTAATATCTAGGGCGGGATGATGGAGGTCTTCGCTTACGATAGGATCAGAACATTTTTTTACAACACAGGTAAAATTACAGATAACTACGTCTAGCGTTCTATTATTTACATTTTTTACATTGTTAAATTGCGTTCCTTTTGTCAGATTGCAGAAACTTTGAAAACATAAGCCGGTATTAGAGTTAAAATGTGCTATATTTACATCGCCAACTATTAAGAAATTGTAATCATGATTAATTAACAGCAATTCCAAGTAGTTAAATAAATTTTCATAGACCTGCAATTTACTATTAGGTACTATATAGGGTGTTATGGAAATGACTTATTATATTTTAAGGGGCCACTCCTGGGGTGGCCTAGAGTTACACTTGATAGTTTTTTTTTCTAAAATCGGAAGTATTTTGAATTTTGTAAAATACCTTAAAACCGGACCATCTGTGCCTCTATGAAAGTTCATTACCCCTAAACACGTGTTTTTGACATGACAAATTGGCGGAATTTCTACAGACAGCTGATTACCTTGCGACGTTGCCAAGTATTCGGGAAAATCTTTTTTTTAGGTTTTTTAAAAAAGATTAAATCAAAAACTATACTGCGATTTCAATTAAACAAGCCTTATTCAATAGGTATAGTTTTTACTCACCCCATGAAATTGTATTGCTATCATAATACTTCGCTGAGTAAAAATCGTAGATACCAACAACAAGCCCTATGTCTGGAAATTTACACAGATAAACTATCACATCACAAAACATTCCCATCACATGTGTATCACATTATTCAACAACTATACACTCCAGCAGCAAAACGCAAACAAATTTTATGCCGTTGCAAGTAAATGAATAATAAGAAATGATATTAAAAACAAATTTATGAAGCCACATATGAAGCCATTGGGCGCATTCGAGAGACGAAACTGCTCCGCAGTGGTTACCGGTTATGATCCAACCGCTACCGATTCGTCGGCTTCCATGGATTTCGACTATTTCGACCAAAAGATCATCACGTTTGGTTTAAATGTCAAATCCATATCAGCTGTGCGTAACAAACATTAACCTTTCTTGTTTTGTGAAGCTTACCAATATACTCATCCCTTGGTTGAAACTCTTTGGTGGCAGTTAAAAAGTACGTTTTCCTGTTTAATGTATATGTTTTGTTCCTCCATTCTATTTACTACGTTCTTCGTAACCAAACTTTTGTTGCATACGTCATTTCCCCATTAGGCAATCCAACGACCTGTCAAATCCAATTTCGAATGACAGTGGTTGGCACACATGTATGTAAACAACCATTTAAGCTTGCGTGGAAAGGAGTATTTATATCCGTATTTTTGCTATTTTTTAGTTAATTTTGGTGTTTGTTGTTTCGTGAGTGTTTTTAGAGAGCTTTATTAATATCATGCCTGTTACTTGTATTGTTGTTAACTGCGGAAGTCGACGCGATCGCGACAATGTGTCGTTTTATAGAATTCCTAGCATACTGAATCTACCAAATAAGCCACATACAAATGAGTTGTCCAGAAAACGTAGGGCCTTGTGGATAGCTGCTATAAACCGTGCCGATTTAAGGGAATCAAAGCTAAAATATGAGAGTCTGCAGCAAACATTTTATAGCTGGTAAGTTTCTAAAACTTTATGGAAAAGTAACTTTCTTCAGGGTTATGACATAGGAAATTTTAGTGTTACTTTCTAATACATTTACGATTAATAGGTGAGCCTGCCTTATTGGAAAACCAAGAACATCCAGATTGGGTTCCTTCTCAAAATATGGGGCATGTTGCAGAAACTGTAGTAAGGAGACCTAAAGATTTGGAGAGACACGAACGTCTGGATAAAAGATGGGACAATCCTCGGGACAATCTAAAGTAAGAGGATTTTACATTTTATTGTCGATTATGTCTGAATTTAGAGGTTTAACTTTCAAAACGCCTTTGTTTTGTTTGTAATAGGTATAGATTTTCCTTGTTAAATGAATTATAACATTTACAGGTGGAGAATATGGATTTGGATCAAGGTAACAACAATGACACTGCCTCTGAAGCAGAAGATGGAGGAATTGCAATTCAGACTGACATAACGATGGAAGAACTATTTTATTTACTTATTTAATTGTAGTATAGGATTTATTCTTCTCAAACCATATTATTATGTTTTAGTTTTAATTAACTTTAACAAATATGATTTTATATCATTATAAAAAGAAGCGAATTGGATGTTAGTTATATTATTACTATAACTACTAGTAAGACTAATGTATAGGGTGAGATATAATTTGAAATAAAATTATTAAACAATTATTGACTTAAATATTTTCTCACCTTCAGAAGATATTTACTATACCTATGAACAAAACTGTGAAAATGAAAATTGATTAGTCTGTTTCTTTTTCTTTAAATTCCTGTAGGTAATCATATTTTATTAAAACAGTACATTTTTTCATTTGATAGGTATTTATTGAAAATAGGTATAAAAATACAGTCAAAGGTAAAAAAGATTTCATCATTACGTTCTCAACTTACAAATATTATTCTTCACAAAACCATAAGAAATTGGGAACTGCTATTAAGACTTAGCTTATTACAGATTGGATATACATACTTGATGTATCAGTAGAAGTACCTACCTAGCAAAAAGTTAAAATAGTGACTTTGTTATGGTAGTTTTAAAGATAATATTTGTTAAATAAACTATAACATTTACAAGGAAAAATAGATTTTAATATTTTTTACATTCCTCGCAAAACCATATGAGATTGGGAACATCATCGAGTCCCACACACTGACTATGAAACCACTGCGTTTCACATTCATCTCCATCACATTTTATCATTGGTCTCCCATCATCATATACACATACTTGGCATTGGCCACGATGCCTGAATGTCTCTGCAAGACAATGCTTGTTTCCTGGAGTAAGCATACTCCGCAGCAAAAAGTAATGTGCCTGCACGACTGCAGACCTCACTGTTCCCTGCCATGCAAGTACGGTGGGCAGTGCACACGCTTCCATCTTTGGCAACAATTACCCAGGCATCTAAAGGTTTCAAAGTGGTTCTCTGAGAATGTTTGACCTAAAATTGAAAAGCTAATATGTAGTAAAATTGTAACTCATTTCACAACATTATAAGAACATGATGCTGAAAAAAAATCACAAAATTAGTAATAAATGAACAAAAATCTTACTTTTTCAATTAGAATGTAAACACCATCAACTATTTTAGTTCCAGTTTGTAAAACAAACCCAGACTCAAAATATTTATATGCCTGCAAACTTTTAAATGCCTTCATTTGTTCCTTGGAATAAAAACTATGGGAAACACCAAATATGAAATAATATCCATGTTTGAAATAGGTGGAACGCCATTAATACTGTAGTCAAGGTCCTAAGAATTAATAACAAACGGGTCCAAGCAGCTTATTAACTTTAATTTCAGTCGATACCTAAAAAGAAAACAATGGTTACACAGGTAAACAAGAAAATAGATTGCATTTAAACCTACCTTTCTCCAACATCTGGATTCTCCGCTGATAATTTTTGAATATATTCACTGTCCATCATACAAAAATTCACTTTATTTAAAAGAAAAATCAAACAAAACACTTAAAAACACGATCCAAACACTTAAACGTCACAAAAATCAATGCTTATGTTATGGAGCCAGTCGCCATGTGTGCCAACCAACGTCAATTGTGTTGACATTTCTACCGCGTGGTTTGGATTGCCTAATTGACATAACGAACCCCTCTCTCCAAGCAGCGGAAGTGAAAGATGCTACCCAAAATGGCGACCGTTCCGTAACATGTTGGAAAGTGTCGTAAAAGTAGCGGTCGACACAACAAGACGATTTAGGAACTGCTCCGGAGCAGTTTCGTCTCCCGAATGCGCTCATTGACTTTGAACTGCTCAGTACCCAATCACAGAACAGCAACAAATCACATTTCCCGCCCCCTGGACTATCGTGTTTAAATGTTGTGTGTCCAGTTAAGAGGACTGGATTGGATACCGTAATTATTATTCTTAATTGCAATGGCCACCTGTCTTGACGACAATGAGCCAGCTATTATCATTACCAAGAAGAACAGAAGTCACAGAAGAAGAGAAAGAACATAACCGTATCAAACGTGTGTCGCGTTGTTTTCAATCCGGATTTTGTTATAAAGTATTTCTAAGTCTATAACTAGTAATTTCTTGTATTAATAACACAGAATTAAAGAGCTAATAACTTGATAATGTCCCGAACAGTTAATGTGTTGTTAAAGTGAATAAATGTCCCGCTAGAATCATTTGAAATGGTAACGGTATAACGTGGATTTCTTGCCGATATGTTTTTTATTTCAAGGTATGTACAAATAAAACTAGAGCAATACGTAGACAATTTTTCGTGTAATAGGGTAGAAACTAAAGCATATTAAAGTTAAGTAGAAAAAATTAAATATTCAAAAAAGGTTATCTGATGAAACTGATGTAGTAAATGTGGCAACACTGGTCAAAACACATGTTTTGGGCTGACGATATCTAAAGACTATCTGACAGTAACTGTCAGATTTTTGTCAACAATTTTTTTTTGACAAGTAGTACGAATCAGCTGTTTGGGTCATTGGCGCGTAGGTGTTTTGAGCTAAATTTTTGAAGGCATTTTTCTCGAATTTCTAGCTTCGAGCGCCATTTAACGCAATTTTTCCCCAATTCGGCTCGACCTATAGATTTACGGGTTAAAAAATAATAAGTCATTTCCATAACACCCTGTATATACAACTAATATCACGAGAGGTTTTACAGATAAATCTACTTTTACTCCTACCATTTCCACTCCTTTTATTATGTTTAAGTTCAACTCTTGTGATATAAGATTTTTTTGCACAGCACAAAGCACTCCTCCCCCCCCTTGTTTTCATTGTCTGTTGGCTGTTTCTGTCACACCTATACACTGCATAATCGTCGGCAAGAAGTTCATTGTTATAGATACCATCATGCAACCATGTCTCGGTTAGTGTTATGATGTCATAGTTCAGATCGGCGGTGTTGGTCAGCACTTCTGTAGTTTTTGTTCTCAGCCCTCTAACATTCTGATAATATATTTGAAGAGATTTGCGTTTGGAATTATTATCCATCGTAATTAATATATTGTCTATACTGGTTCATTTTTTTCTGGTAAGCCGGGCAACATGTATCACGAGCAGAGTGTTTTCTATCCGGAAGTTTGAGTTTCTCACAATTTGGACAGTTTAGTTCTTGAGTGCAGTCCATGGAGCTATGACTATTGTTGCCACATTTATGACAAATGGCATTACCATTACAGTGTTTCGCAACGTGTCCAAAAGAGCAGCACTTAAAGCACATCGCTAAATTAAAGTATTCATAGACATAAAGTTTGGTCAAATCAAAATGTAGATCCACGGATTTCATAAAATATTAAAAAATATCAGGAGTCGTTTGCATTATCCAATTTTCCCTATTAGGATTTCTGCATTTTCGCCTAGTTACCAATTTTATTTTTTCTTGAACTTTATTTCCAAATTTTGCTTGCAAATCTGAATTTTGCTTTATAAGTTCAGATAAAAAATCTTCAGATGTATAGCCCGTTTCTATTCCCGTAAATAACATCATTGGATTGTTGCTGATTTCCTTCATTTGTAACTCTTGTTTTTGTTTTAGCACATCTAATAACTTTTTTTGTTGGGTTTTATCATGGGTTTCAAGTATCACTGCGCCTCCTTTAATTGTTCTTACGTTTTTAAGCTTGCCACCTAGATCATCTATATTAATATTACACTTTATTTTTTGTAAAACTTTTTTCGAATCCTGCTCATCCTGTACTCTAATAATGGTTTCTAGTTTTTGTTTTTAACAACCCTTGCGGGGATGGAGACGTCGAGGGGATATCGATCGATACGTGCATCTGCCACCGGCGTAGATAAAACAAATTCCGAATATACAGGGTGTTATGGAAATGACTTATTATATTTTAAGGGGCCACTCCTGGGGTGGCCTAGAGTTACACTTGATAGTTTTTTTTTCTAAAATCGGAAGTATTTTGAATTTTGTAAAATACCTTAAAACCGGACCATCTGTGCCTCTATGAAAGTTCATTACCCCTAAACACGTGTTTTTGACATGACAAATTGGCGGAATTTCTACAGACAGCTGATTACCTTGCGACGTTGCCAAGTATTCGGGAAAATCTTTTTTTTAGGTTTTTTAAAAAAGATTAAATCAAAAACTATACTGCGATTTCAATTAAACAAGCCTTATTCAATAGGTATAGTTTTTACTCACCCCATGAAATTGTATTGCTAGCATAATACTTCGCTGAGTAAAAATCGTAGATACCAACAACAAGCCCTATGTCTGGAAATTTACACAGATAAACTATCACATCACAAAACATTCCCATCACATGTGTATCACATTATTCAACAACTATACACTCCAGCAGCAAAACGCAAACAAATTTTATGCCGTTGCAAGTAAATGAATAATAAGAAATGATATTAAAAACAAATTTATGAAGCCATTTGGGCGCATTCGAGAGACGAAACTGCTCCGCAGTGGTTACCGGTTATGATCCAACCGCTACCGATTCGTCGGCTTCCATGGATTTCGACTATTTCGACCAAAAGATCATCACGTTTGGTTCAAATGTCAAATCCATATCAGCTGTGCGTAACAAACATTAACCTTTCTTGTTTTGTGAAGCTTACCAATATACTCATCCCTTGGTTGAAACTCTTTGGTGGCAGTTAAAAAGTACGTTTTCCTGTTTAATGTATATGTTTTGTTCCTCCATTCTATTTACTACGTTCTTCGTAACCAAACTTTTGTTGCATACGTCATTTCCCCATTGACATAACGAACCGCTCTCTCCAAGCAGCGGAAGTGAAAGATGCTACCCAAAATGGCGACCGTTCCGTAACATGTTGGAAAGTGTCGTAAAAGTAGCGGTCGACACAACAAGACGATTTAGGAACTGCTCCGGAGCAGTTTCGTCTCCCGAATGCGCTCATTGACTTTGAACTGCTCAGTACCCAATCACAGAACAGCAACAAATCACATTTCCCGCCCCCTGGACTATCGTGTTTAAATGTTGTGTGTCCAGTTAAGAGGACTGGATTGGATACCGTAATTATTATTCTTAATTGCAATGGCCACCTGTCTTGACGACAATGAGCCAGCTATTATCATTACCAAGAAGAACAGAAGTCACAGAAGAAGAGAAAGAACATAACCGTATCAAACGTGTGTCGCGTTGTTTTCAATCCGGATTTTGTTATAAAGTATTTCTAAGTCTATAACTAGTAATTTCTTGTATTAATAACACAGAATTAAAGAGCTAATAACTTGATAATGTCCCGAACAGTTAATGTGTTGTTAAAGTGAATAAATGTCCCGCTAGAATCATTTGAAATGGTAACGGTATAACGTGGATTTCTTGCCGATATGTTTTTTATTTCAAGGTATGTACAAATAAAACTAGAGCAATACGTAGACAATTTTTCGTGTAATAGGGTAGAAACTAAAGCATATTAAAGTTAAGTAGAAAAAATTAAATATTCAAAAAAGGTTATCTGATGAAACTGATGTAGTAAATGTGGCAACACTGCTCAAAACACATGTTTTGGGCTGACGATATCTAAAGACTATCTGACAGTAACTGTCAGATTTTTGTCAACAATTTTTTTTTTGACAAGTAGTACGAATCAGCTGTTTGATCATTGGCGCGTAGGTGTTTTGAGCTAAATTTTTGAAGGCATTTTTCTCGAATTTCTAGCTTCGAGCGCCATTTAACGCAATTTTTCCCCAATTCGGCTCGACCTATAGATTTACGGGTTAAAAAATAATAAGTCATTTCCATAACACCCTGTATATAAATGATACTGTTTATGACGACACAAAATCCTACGTACCGAACAACATTTGTCTCTTGATTCAATGTTAATAGGGCGAATGTGCCTGTTTGCGACCGGTTAACAATGACATAAGTTTTAACTTCGAGATGTAATAATAATAAGAAAATGAAGTCAAATTCCAACTATCATAACATTTTTTAATTTACTATAAGGTACTGTTGGGTAATAAGGCCGGCTTAGTACAAAAAAATATATTTTTATCGAACAAAAAATATTTCAAGTCCACAACTTACAATAAACTGTCAATAAACATTTCTTTATTATAAATAAGAAATATAAACATGTAAAAAAAAACAGAACACAAATTTTGCAATAAAAAATATTAATTTCTGTATAATGGCCTTATTACCAACCTGGACAGATAATAAGGCCATACATAAAAGATTAAGCGGGATAATAAGGCCGACAAAAAATAGGACACGAAAATTTTTTAAGGCATACATTCAGGGCAAATGAAACTTCTTTGTCTTCCGCTGTAAGGCCTACGCACTCCTCATGTACCCATGTGCCACATGATGAACATGTTCTCATATCAGCTACGTAGTTATCATTGCAAACTGAACACATCCATACTTCATTACTGGTGCTTGGTAAATCAAAAGGTTTCCTCGAAGAACTAGTACCCTTTCTCTGCGAATTGTAATCATCAAATGCTTGCGTCTTCAATTCCTGGGCACGATAATTGAATGCTTTTCTGCGTTTTGTCGTTTTTATGGGCTGCGTATTGCGTGTAATCAGGACTTCAGAAAAAGAGTTGTTGTGCTTATTGTTTCCCTCGTTACCATTTTCATTGTTGCGTGTTTCTTTTCTCATTAAATCGGCCAATGGAATATCATCCTCAGAGTCCCATTGGTTTTGATCCACATTTAGAGTAGGTACCGTTAATTTTTTCATGGTCAATCTGGGAACGATAAGAAGGAAAGCTTGGTGCAAATGCGTGCTCAGGAATTGCAGATTTGTTAAAAGGTTAAATGCCTGTTGCTCTAAAGCCATTACATATGTTGCTAATTGTCATGCATTTACCCCATACTGGGGTAAAAACACCAGCAAACCGTTCTTTGTTTAATCTCCTATCAGGAGGTTGATCCCAATATTCCAAAAGTTCTTGATCCCAGTGTAACTCAAATGAACGGAATACTGATTTGTATATCGGCTGTAACTCGTGGGTCGTGTTGCTTGGTAAACACAGAAGCTCAACACCTAACGATTCAGCCTTATCTGCAATAGTCGCATCAAGGTGGCTGGAAGCCCCATCAAAAATTAAAATTGTTGGAGGTGCAGACATAAACTTGGCAAAATGTTCTAACCATCTCAAAAAGGTGTCTGTGGTCATGCTGCCTTTTGGCGTCATGTGAACAATGGAACTTGCTGGTAGTCCATAACAATAGGTAGGTTTCAGCCGCTGACCTTTAAACAATATCATTGGCGGTATGACGTGTCCTCGGACGTGTCCAAGCGCGTTAGCACATGCAACAACAGTAACATTTTCAGCATGTTCCATTGCGACTAAGTGTTTTAGGTTAATTCTATCTAATAAGCTTTCTAATTTATTAAAATAATCCCCAACAATAAAAGGATTAAGTTTCTGCGCTCGGGCAGGATTCATTTATTGCGCTCTTCTTTGGGATATTTTAGGGTGCCGTTTTAAGAATGATCGATACCATTCCTTACCAGCTAATTGTTGTTCTTTATTAAATTTGTGAGGAACGCCAAGTCTCTCACAGAATTTAAAAACAGTACGACGTACCTAAAACTTTTGAAGTGAGTGGGAATCAGTGGCGTACCCAGAAAAAAGCTTTGGGGGGGGGGGGGCAAGTCTTGAAAATAAAAACATAGGATTTGAAAAAATGTTTAGTTTTCTTATTTAAATATACAATAATCTACACAAATATAAAATATACCATATACAGTATGTAATAACAAAAATAAAATATATATAAAATATATGTACCTATATACAATAACAAAAATTAAAACAAAAATAAATATTTATATTCAATCGGCGCTTAGCTTTACAGCCTTTACACAGGTCATTTAAAATCTCATCAGGAGAGACCGATATCTCACAATGAATGTTTAGAAGGGCCAGACCATTTAAACGCGTAGTGCCAGTGGTATTCCGTAGATAGGTAAGTAACCTCTTCAACGTCGAAAATGACCTTTCACTAGTGCAACTTGTAACAGGTAGAGTGCAAAAAATATTTAGTAAACATTTGACATTGGGGTAGATTATTTCATTACAACAGGTAAAGGCGTCAATTGCATTTTTAAAATTTTTTTCACGTGTCTATGAATTTATGCCACAATTTTAATTCTGCAATTAATATGGCTTCCCTCCTTTCATTTATGAAATTTGTTTTTTGGTACAGTTCCAGAAGTTTAAGAAAATCGTTTTCTGTTCCATTTCTAGAAAGGAGACAGCGTGACAATGCATCAATGATATTCCTATGGTTAACAAATCGCTCCTGAATATTTACTATAAAGTGATCTACAAAAGGTAAAAAAGTGGTGATTTTATAAAAAAATTTGGGACTGTTTACTTGAATATTATCACGGTAAATTTGTTTTTTTGTGATACGCGGCAACTTAATTTTAGTTTCCTCTTCCAAAATTTCACTCAAAAAAGTTTCAGCTTTATTGAAAATGAGATCAAATAAAGTATCTGATTATTTTCTTAAATTTTTTAATTCGGCAAGAACATTATCTGAAAGGTTGACTGCTTCCGATAAATCGATATCGGGTGTTTGCAAAATTCGGCATAAAGGCAAAGAGAAACTAAACAATTTTTCAATAATGAGTAAATACAAATAAAATTCTGGATTGGAGATGCAATTGGAAAGAGATCGTGCTTCACTAGATGTTGATGAATCAGACCAGGTTGATATTTCTTGGAGAGCTTCAACCAATGGATGATAAAGTTCACACATCACCGACAACTGACTCGTGTCTTTCCACCCAACGTGTAGGACACATCTGTTTTAATCCATTACGTTTGCTAGTGGGTATTGTTTCGTCGATCATTCTCAGCAGTACTGCTTCCCTTTTTGGAGTGTTCATAAAGGCATAACATTTTTCTATGATACCCAGTGTATTTCTAATATTTGGAATTTCACAAGATTTGGATATGGCTAGGTTAAGCGAATGAGATGCACAGTGTACATATAAAGCCGCTGGATATAGTTCCCTTATTCGAGCTTGTACTCCAGATATTTTACCACTCATAGCTGCGGCTCCATCGTACCCTTGTCCACACAAATATTCCATGTTAATCCCTATGGATTTTAAAAAGGTAATTAAGTTATTAGAGATATTTTCTGCACTGGTATTTTCTATCGGAATGAATTGAAGAAAATGCTCGTTAATTAGGTTATTTTTTACATATCTCACACATACAGATAATTGCTCAGTATTTGATATATCTGTTGTCTCGTCAGCCACTAACGAAAAACACCTAGATTCATTGGTATCACTTACAAGTTTTTCTAGAATGATATTATTACATGATTCAATTATTTGGTTTTGTATTTTTGGGCTCAAGTATGACGCATTTTCCCTACATGTTTCCAAATGGGCTTTTAATACATTGTCTCCGGCATCAATTCGAAATAAAAGTAGTTTTTTAAACAACCCTATACCTTTCTGAGTTATATGCTGTTCAAACTCACCCTGTACATTTAAAGGTCCAGAATCCCTGTGACCGCGTAAGGGTAAATTATTCCGACCACAAAACAGGATCGTTTTTATTATCGGAATCAACTTTTTTCTATTTTCTAAAGACTGTAAATAAGCTTGTCTATTTACTAAGTTTTCGATCGATTGGCTGGGATTTTGAATTGCATTTTTTAAATTTTCAGCTTTAGTAATAGCATTTTGATGGTAAATTGTATTTTGGTGTTGTTCAAATTTTTCAGTGGCTTTTTTCCAGTTTTTAAATGGTTCACAAAAAAGCACCCCTAGTGGCTGACTACTAGAGCGTCCAACAAGTTCGCTAGCGAAGAAAACACAGAACTTGCAATATACGCCATCATTAATTTGTGAATATGTTAGCCAGTGATACCTTAGTAGCCACATGTAATTGCATTTTCTGATACTTTTTCCAAAAGTACTTACGGGAAAATTAAAATGCTTAGGAGGTGTCCAAATATTATCTAAAATATTAATTATCTGCTGGTCGTCAAGGGAAGATCCAATAAAATTGGCGATATCATTATTTTCTAACACTGGCTTTACCTAAAAAGAAAAATGTTTAAAAAATAAACTAGCAGAAGCATTAAAAATATACCGGGTTTTGACCGGGTGTTTTCTAGTACCTACGTGCAGAAAATTCATGATGTTAATTAACAAGTAAAATATAAGTGTACGGTATGCACCTATACCTATATCCTAAATCTAATAAAAAATATGAATTCATACAAAATGCGAGACGCAGACGCAATAAACATGTTACGAACCTGTGTTTCGACAGCATTTGCTTCAACTTCTTGCATTGTAGTTTTTTGTTTATGAAAGTCGGCAGTAGAATCCTGATTTCCTGTTTGAGCGATAGAGGTAGAACTACAGGAGGGCCTGTTTTCTATTTTGTGCATAAAAGTAGTTAGCAAGGATTGCGTTTTAAGTTTTTTTCTTGGATTAGAATCTGTCATCTTATTTCTAAAAATAAATTTATTTAATGTTTACCATGTAGTACTAAAAATTAAGTAAATAATAAGTTAGGTATATAATAATAATAATAATAATAATATATCGGTTTTGGCGGATCACTAATATTTAGTTTAAATATGGCTGCACTGCAAGCTCAAAACTAAAACCTAATAATGTAAAAATACATTATATAATACTGTATTTTAATTTTTTTACTTACCAACCTGATATAGCACTATATAAAACACATCAATTTAATAACAACTTAAAAAATCGCATGTAAGTAAGTATCAAAAATAATTACTAAAGTCTAAACTTAAATTGATCTTTTTAATAAAAAGAATTTGGAAAAGACGAAATACAGCGCACGTCGTTTGTATCGTATGACTAGTACGAATTACGAGTCGATACTAGTTTGTGGCTCTTTTCTCTTTTTGTTTCGGTTTGTGCCGCATCTTGCATCATGATTTTCCGGGAAACCCCTATTTCTGTCGACTCGAAACACGCTGGATCGGACGCTGTTTGTTGCCACTGCCAGTGTTGCTGCTTTGAGTGCTTTGTGTTTCTATTCTGTTTAATTAAGGAAGTTTCTCGTGACGGAGCAAGTGTCCATTATGGCTGATTTTTGTAGTTGTATGTATAATGTATATTATATCTGTTATCTGTTGCCTCTGTTGGCAGTTCAATTGTCTCTATAGTGATTTGTTTCAGACCTTTGGGTTATTATTATACTGCCTAATCAAAAAACAAATAATTTTTCTTTACGTTGGGTGTTTTTTTTTTCTTTTTAATTATTTATCGTTTTCAATTTTTTTTTGCGTTTTCTCTCTGAAGTCTTGGGGGGGGGGGCAAATGCCCCTTTGCCCCCCCCCTGGGTACGCCACTGGTGGGAATCCCTTCTGAGCAAATCTAATTATTTTTTCCTCCAAGTATTTTTCTTGTTGAACGCTCAAAATAGGCTTTGTTCCCAGTCTTCGCTTTATTGAGCTAGTTTGAAGGTGGTTTCTAAGGGTCCGCCGAGGGATTCCAGAATGCTTTTCCACCGATTCTTGAGAATGACCCTCTCTTAACAGTTGTAGAGCTTCCTCCATCATTTTGTTAGTCCAACTGGCTCTAATGCCACGATTTTTCTTCCCCATAATATCTGCAAAATAAGAAAAAATTAATTTTGTGGCCGGCCTTAATACCTGACATGTATATTTATGGTAGACTATTACTAATGCAGAACCGTGGCCTTATTACATGCTTGGTACATTTTAACTTTTTAAGGTTATGCCTTTCAACAAATCGACTGAAATTTCTTTATACCCTATTAAATATATAGCTCATAATACCATAAAACCCATACATGCAAGTGGGCACAAAATGTAATTATTATCATATAAATATGACTTACTTTTTAACGGTATTTCTTATAATATTGGAATTAATATTCCAACAAACTTGAAAACACCTGTTCAGAGCTGGCCGGCAACATTATGGAATTAGCGCATATGCTTCCTCACACTAGTTTGAGTCTTCTTAGCCACAGATGGCGCTTGGAGTTTAATTTAATAATTTAATTTGCGTTTTAGGAGAAGCCGGCCTTATTATCTGCACGGCCTTACCACCCAACAGTACCTTAGTCCTAGGATAAGTTTAAAATTGCAATTTTACAGTCTTTATTTATAATTATTGAATAAAGCGAATAAAAATTAAAAAGGTCCGATTTAACCTATTTACGACCACGACCACTGGTCGTAATTCTCGAACAATTTGAAGTCGGTTCTTGATCGCTTATAAATAATTATGATCTTTAGAGATAGGTTAGTAACTATCAACTGAAACAAAAATTTTAACACAAAACAAAAACGTTTATTAAAAAATCTACTAAAACAATTAGTGAGTGGTCTCTTTATGTTTTCTGTTAGTACTCCATTTGCGATGTATTCGAAAAATATCTCAGAGGTCAGCCATCCCTTATCCGATTTTCCCAATACCCAATTTCTAGGCATAATTTCCAATACCGCTCTAGGTGGTCTGACATAGGGAAATATGACTAGGGGTGGAGCAATCTTTCCAGCAGCATTAAATACTTACGATGAGCACTGTGATGTTTCCTTTTTCATTTCCCATTTTATTACTATATAAATTTTGAAATCCTTTGGGTCCTAATACTTTGCCTGATTTTGGACACAAAGCAAATCCCGACTCATCATCATTAAATATTCTATTATAGGGTCATCTAATAAATTTCTGTCCGTTAAGAATTGAGTTAGTTCTCTAAATCATTTTCTTATGCCTTCCTCGGTTATAATTGCTCTTGCTTTGTTAACTCCTTCGGGTTCTCTTAAAGAAATTTCTGGATTGCGTTTGATAAATTTTTATATCAAGTCTGATGAGGAATCCATCTTTAAAAATTACTCTACCAGAGTCTGCTGCTATCTTGGATACAGTGTTAAATAGCATTTCTTTTTTAACTGGAAATCCGCACTTTGCAATGTTAATCACCCATTCCTTGACGCGGTTTTCACCTTCGACTGTAAGTAGTGATGGTGGACCTGGTTTCCGTAAATTATCAGGAACTCGTTCAGATATCCTATCCAAAATAGTCGTTTTTAGGACATTGAAGGTTCTGGATGCATGTCTGATTGCCATTTTATTCTCCCTGATTTCATATAAAGCCTTCTTTAGGTCTTCTTTCGTGTGGGGATTTTTTTGAAAACATTTATTTAATAAAAGTATTTTTTTTTTCTTTCCTATTACATTAATCAATAATCCTTTAATCAGTGTAGGTGAAACACTGGTAACAAGGATAGTTTATAATACTAAATTACAAGCAAACAGGTAACATATTACAGAAGGATCAACAATTACTAATTATATCACAATTCACATTATACAAGTTTTAAATAATACTTAAGAGTAGACAATGGGTAGGAAAAAACAAAAAACACATTAAGTATAGTAAAAATTTTCAAAAACAGCATTTTCTGGTTAGGATAAATCTATGTGTAATTTTAATTATTTTATAAATTTGTGATAATTCGTGGCGGTTTTAATATGGTTAGGAAGTTTATTAAATTCCTCTGAGGCTTGGAAAATAGGGTTATATAGTCCTTTGTTACTTCTTATATTGCAAATATTGCAATGAAGTAATTACATTATCCCGAGACCTGGTATCCTGAGAATGAATATATCTCGAATAAGCAATTTCAATATTCGTTTTGTGTGTTTTGTTTATAACTTTATACATAAATTTACATTGTTCCAGACGCAGTATCTTAACTAGTTTCCACACCCTTAAATTATTATACAGGTCCACATTGTGTGTCAATCGATCATAATTAAATAAAACTTTTAAGACTTTATTTTGCAGAATTTGCATTGAGTTTAGATTTACCACACCACACGTGCCCCATACAGGAATCAGATATCTAAAGTGCGTCAAGAAAAAAGAGTTATATACTTACCTCAAGCTTGCTGTTATATGAAAGATAATTTCTGTTTCTATATAAAGCACTGAACATTGGCATAACTTTAGAAGATATATTATATTCTATATGTTTGTTCCAATTAAGTTTATCATCAATATACAGTCCTAGATATTTTATATTTCTATATTATTTGTTACATTTGTCCTATTTGTTTATTATCTAACTTTATATTTGGAATTTCTGCAAACTTATTTTTTTATTTAAAGAACATAAATTTTGTTTTATTTACATTAATTTTTAACTTGTTATGCAATAACCAATCTGTGTAACGTTCGAGATCTGTATTAACAATGTTTTCAAGTCCAACCACATTATCCGAGCTATACCTATATTAGGAACGTATCGTCAGCAAACGTATAATATCTAGCGGCTAAACCAGCATTTTTTAAGTATAACACATACAAGGAATAAAATAGTGGTCCAAGAATAGAACCCTGCGGAACCCTATAATCACAACCTACAGTATGGCTTACCCTATGATCTAATTTCGCATATTGTTTTCTATTAGATAAATATGATTTTACAATATTTTACATACTTCCTCTAAACCCCATAGAGTGCTTAATTTACGTAACAGAATATCTATACTAACCACATCGAAAGCTTTCTGTAAATCTATAAAAACTGCTATTGCCATTCTACCATTATCCAACTCCATTGAGATACTATTCACTAAATCAATTACTGCACTTTGAGTGCTACTATGCTCAACAAACCCATGCTGATATGCATCTAAAGGTATATAGGTACTTGCTAACAAAACACTTTCAACAAAAAATTCTATTTTTAATCACAGACTACAGACTCTAAAATCTTCGAAAAGACACTTATTACACTAATTGGACGGTAATTACTCATACATTTTTTACAACCAGACTTAAAGATAGGACTTTTTCTATTTATTTTTAATTCTTGTGGAAAATATCCAGTTGTAAGACTATCATTCACTAGCTTAACCAAAATTACGATTAGATCATCTTTTAAATTAAATATATCACATATTATATACTGTTATTTGGTCATGACCAGGAGCTGATTTTTTTTTTAATGTAACATAATATTGTTTATTTCCTGTTCATTGCATAAAGTTACAAAACAAGTTTTATCACAGTATACTTCATTAAATCTACGAACATTTGTGTCATCAAATACTAAATTGTATTTTTGGTTTCCTATGTCTTGTACGATTTTTTTACCTACAGTTGCAAAATGTTTATTTAGTTCATTAACCATCGCTAACGGTTCAGTAAATTCATTATTATTGTCAATTAGGGATTCAATGATAGTTGGATTGTTATTTCCTTTAACCAAACTATTTATAAAGCGCCACTGCATGTTTTCTTGAGTCTGTTCCACCGTCACCCACTTGTTTCTGAAGTATTGATTTTTTAGTGTTTTAATTTTGTTAGTGATATGATTTTTTACCTCCTTAAACCTATTATTATGCTCAATATTGCATACGTTTTTTTTTTTATATAGCTGGTCACGCTGCTTAATTAATTCCAAAAGTTCTTTGTTTATCCACTCAGTATTTTCATTACCTACACCGAATCACATATTCGTACTCTGCTTTAGTTTTACATGAATTTATGATATCTATTAACTCTTGGAAGGTTTTTATGTCCTTATGCACGCTCTGACTAAAGAGTGTTTTAAATTTTTTATGATCTATTCCTCGAGTTTTTTTTAGTATTTTTTGTTTACGTATCTCGATTCTCGACCTTCTCTGTAATACTAAACAATAACCTGTTGTGATCAGACATGGAGTTATATTCCACTGCAATTGGGGAACAACAATTACTGCTAATCTGATCAACTATTACATAATCAATTAACGATTTTGAGTCTGTTGTGACCCGAGTAGCATGTTTAATCCCTATATTATTTTTTTATCATAAAATTGTTTTGCATTAATTTATGTTTAAAGGAATTTACATTTATTTCTGTTTTCAGTATCTAACAAGTTAATATTAAAATCCCCCACTATAAGGTGATTTTTACTGAACTGCTCAAGCATACTTTCAAAGGTCTCTATGAATTGATTGTAATTGTAACTTGGCGGTTTATAAATTGCACTTATTTTTAATGTACCTACTTGCATACATATCCAACTTAAAGTATCCTCTGGATCAGATTTCATTGGATTTTCTCCGTCTTTATATGGTATATTCTGTACCTATAATTAAGTTGTTTTCCAGCTCCTTTTGTTCTCTTCTCATAACTTGATTTTTAACATACTTCGGTTCCTTCTGTAGCTCTTCATTTATCTGTATTTGCTCATTATATTTCATAAAAAGTGAATTATACTTCTGTTCGGATGAAACACCCTTCTTCGCACCTTCTTTTGTATTTTAACCTTGTTGGGAGTTTTTGTTTTTTCTTTTTTTGTTTGATCTTTTTTGGACTCTTTTGTATTTCTTAAGGGGGCCACTGAAAAGATTAAAAAGCCTATTTCTTTTGCCTTTATAGAGCATGGTTGAGAACAAAAAAATGTCAATTTGATACATAGAAGATTCTAATGTGTGGTCGAGAACGGGAAAAGATCAATCTGGTTTTCGACCACCAATGTTAATCATTATTATATCAACAATTTTCATAATTTTTAATTATAAAAAGGGGGTCGCAAACCAAATCAAATCTTATACCCTTTATGACTACTTATGTATATTATGAACAACATATTTCGTTAACAGTGCTTAATAACATATTATTTTAAATAAAGAGAGTACCCTTTCCATACTGGTTCTCGACCAGGGCGTAATGCTAAACACGTCATTAAAATAAATTAGGGAGATGAAGTGAATTGACCGATTATGGGTTATATACAGTGTGTCCAAGATAAGAATGGGATAGCATTGGAATCTTGGAAACGGTAGGAATTACAATGTTGGTTAAATTAGGAAAATGTTGCACAATTTAAATACCTTTTACATGGTGTTTGCAAAATTAAACTATCTTTAACCGATTTCGATATTTTTTAAAAAAATTATTTTTTGCTGTATTATTTTTTTATTTATTTGTTGCATTATTTTAACAGATATAAAAAAATGAAAAATACTTTTTCATTGTCACTTTTTAAGCTGAACAAGATAGCGTTTACAGATTTTTAGTAGGTACGACGTTTCGTTTTCGAAAAAACATCCTCAACTTTCTTTTTTTAAATACGGTCCTGTGTTTTTTTTTAATCGAAGGCTATTTTGAACTCTAAAATAACTGATGTACCACTTGCATTGGTTTTAACATATTTTCAGCTTTTTAGCTATCGTTTAAAAATATTCAAGAAATATCTCCATAGTTCGGCACTGAATGCTCGAAAAACATTTATTAACATAATACCAAATTAGAACTTAATTACAAACAGTGTTTAAACAAATGTCCATTATATTCTAAGCATAGGTAACATCGTCTAATAGTGGAATTCAAAACATTGTTAAGTACATCTGCATGGGGTAATCGTTTGAAATGCTTCTAAAACTAGTTGACGCAATTCTTCCTCCGTTTGAAAATTACGTTGGTGCACATAGTTTTTGATCTACCCCCAGAGATAAAAGTCCAAAAGGAGTTAGATCAGGCGATCGTGCAGGCCAAGAAACAGCTGAACGCGTACCTATCCATCTGTCAGAAAATCTATCTGTTAAATATTCTTGGACAATTCTCGAATTATGAGCGGGGGCCCCATCTTGTTGAAACCAAAAGTTATTGATTTCTGCTAGTGGTAAGTTGTTATCAAACCATTCTTCCAAATAATGCTGCAGTAAATTTTGATACCGCTCCGAACTTAGTGTTCCGTGGTAAAAAATTGGCCCAATTATCTTTGTTCCAAAATTCCTACCCACATATGTTGAAACCAAAACGATGTTGGCGTCTAGCCATTTTGTACAACCGTGGATTTTCTGTGGACCAATAATGCGTATTTCTTCTGTTACAGATTCCGTTGTTGGTTATCATACTTTCATCAGAAAATAAAATTTTATTGACGAAATTTTCGTCGTTTTGTCATTGCCTAGTGTACCATTCGCAAAATACCCTTCGCCTTCTGTCGTCTCCCGGTTTTAGTCCTTGGCAGATTTGAAATTTGTACGAGTGATATTTGTTCTTACGCAAAATAAAATGTGCCGTAGATTTTGGCGTTCCACTTACTTTCTCAATGTTTCTAACTGATGTTGTAGGGTCTTCCGTTACAGCTAATGCCGCATTATTTTGAATTTTCTCATTACATGGTTTGTTTCTAGTAACAACTGCATTATTAAATGACCCATACTGCAATAAATTGGCAACGATTCTTCCAAACATCTTTTTATTTGGCTGTAATTTCTCTGGGTAATTATTTAAATACATTTGCTCAGCTTCTCGAGTATTTATTTTCTATGGCACTCTAACATATCAAACTTTTCCTCAAAAGAGAAATGTACAACCATTTTTAAACGAAGTGAAAGACCTCGTACCTAATTAAATTTTGTATTTATGACAGAAGTAAGTTGTCAAGAAAGACGAACGTTTGTTTCAAAGCCCACTATGTTTATTGTACACTCTAAAAATTAATTTGTAACATTACTATAACTATCGTGGGTTATTTTTTGCCAATTACTATCAAAGTAAATTTATTAGCGTTTTATAATTTTACTAACAATTTTGTAAAAATACACCCAAAATTATTTTATGAAATATGTAAATTATTTACTTTTTTGCTTTAAAATTACAAAACAATTGGTAAAATTATCACATTAGTATTGTTGTTATTACATAAAATACTGAAAATTTATAAGAAACGAGTAAAATTATTATTGTATTTTTGTAATCGTTGTTTAGGTATATTATTTGCTGAATCTATAATAACAAATTTCACATTTTTTTAGTATTATTACAAAAGTATTGTAAATCTGTATCTTAAAAGAGACAACGAATTTGTAATTCTACACATTGATATTACAAATGTTTCACATATTTACAATAGATATCACTGCGTTTTTAGAAGCAATTTACATTCATTTTTGTAAAAACGCAGAGTAATTTTACATTATTTTTGCGAAATTAGTATTGATATTTACAATTCTTTTGCGAAATTAATATTTAAATTTACAATTCTTTTGCGAAACTAATATTGAAATTTACAATAGGTTGCGAAATTTACAATAGGTTGCGAAATTTAAAAAAAATACCCTACACACACCTCTTATGGATTTTTGGCTCGATGTCGAATTTCAAGACATTTTAATAGGTTGTACATTTTAAAAACTTATTGGTTAAACTGAGTTCCATGACTCATTTCAGAGATATAGGTTGGGAAAAATTGAACTTTTAAAGCCAGTATTAAAATATAAAAATTAAAGTGCCTATATTGAAGATTAGGTTAAAATAAGCAATTGTTGCAACGGTTCCTATGAGATACTCTTTATTATTTAAAATTTAGTGTATATGCTAGATTTTGGGAAACTCCCTATATAGGACTCCAAATAAAAATGTATTAGCAAAAGTTGTTTATTTTTACCTACTGTTTTATATGTTTTAATTTTGAGCAATTAGATTATTTTTTATTTTTTAACATTGATTTCTTTACTTGCAAGAGAACATTTTACACCCTATTTCTCTTACTAGTCAGAGAATTAAGTTGAACCTATGAAAAATTGTTATGAAGAAGTCGACATCTATGACACAAAAACTTTATTAAATTCGACAGCTAGTCAATATCCCACAAAAGTCGTGCGGTGCGGCGTTTTGCAATTTTTTATTGTTAATTTTATATTGTATGGAATGAATTGAAAGGTGTGTTTTTTCTAATTCCTTCCACTCTGTTTACTTTCTTGACTTATCTCCTTTTTATTGATTCCTGATACCGAATCTTTTAATTGCTTCTCTGCGTCCTCTTATTAAATTAAGCGGACAATTTCACAATCTATTACTGCTACTTATAGAAACGAAAATGTGAAACATCTATGTGGGTGAGTGAAGTTGAAGAAATAAAACAAATTATTAACTAAAACATATTTGTATTAAGACGATAAAAAAAACATGTTACAAAAGTATTATTATAAATGAAAAAAGGTAGGTACCTTACATTATTTCTTCTTAAACTATTTAAACTTAACCTCATACTTATACTAGTTTAGTTAATTCATAATTCCAATGAACATCTTTTAAGGTGAACTTCATTTTGTGAAATTATGCTCATTAATTAAAATCTACTCTATATCAGGATTTAGGACTTACAATCTTAAATTACTTAAGTATTTAAGTACCTACTGTACAATGTACAGGGTGTTGAAAATATGTGTGTCTACCACCGCATAATGGGGATAGATTTAAATTCTACATTCAAGGCACACACGTGTTTAACGGGGTACTTCTTTTGTCTAATATGGGTATATATATGCGAGTTAAAACTTTTTCTGTAACTACTTTTAAAGACACAATCCTGTTTTACACATTTAGAAAATTGGTTATTTAGTAGGCTATTTTTTAAACACTTATTGCTTTGCAATCTGTTTAAGTGGAAAGAAAAGCCTGTATAAGTTCTAAATTGCATAAAACACCAATCATGCATACATTTAAAAAAAACATTCGAATTACGATGAAGATATAGGTGCCGGTCATATTTTCTTAAAGAATTTACCTTACATCTACAAAAAGTACGAAATAACATTTTAATAAAAATTATAACTTACTTACCGATTATAAATAACATCAACACAAAATAAAATAAAGCTAAAAACCAACCGCCTTCGTTACTAGTTTTATTAAGGTAAATTTATAATAACTTTAGTAAAAACGCAATTTTGTTTGTAAAATTAATAAGGTTTTGTTAATTTGAACTAGAAAATAAAAATTTCTTTAAAATTCAGTTGTACCTACTTATACAATGTCTATAGTAACATTCTTAATTGGTGAAGTAAAATTACCGATTCTTGTGTAATAATAACAATAGTTTGCTAAATAGCATTAATAAAATCACAAGATCTTGTAAAAGTAAGAACTAATTTTTTTTTACTAAGATAGATGCTTTAATATTGCTTTTCAAATTTACAATTTCTTGTGTAATTTCACCCTTAATTTTTTCAGTGTACGGTCTTATGATAAAATATGAGGATTTTATTCGTTACATAATAAAAAACTGATAGAGAAAAAGCTGAAAATTTGTTTGTTTGTATTTTAGAGTCCAAAATAGCCTTCGATTAAAAAAAAAAGAAACACAGGACCGTATTTATAAAAAGAAAGTTGAGGATGTTTTTTTCAAAACGAAACGTCGTACTGAAAATCTGTAAAGGCTATCTTGTTCAGCTTAAAAAGTGACAATGAAAAAGTATTTTTCATTTTTTTATATCTGTTAAAATAATGCAACAAACAAATAAAAAATAATACAGCAAAAAATCATTTTTTTTTTAAATATCGAAATCGGTTAAAGATAGTTTAATTTTGCAAACACCATGTAAAAGGTATTTAAATTGTGCAACTTTTTCCTAATTTAACCAACATTCTAATTAATACCGTTTCCAAGATTCCAATGCTATACCATTAATTCTTATCTTGGACACCCTGTATATTTTGGTCATTAATTTTCAGGTATTGGCCAAATAGTACAATGAATCTGTTATGGAAAAGCGGGTTTACGGGAAAAAATACCATAAGCGATTTTATTTCATAAATAGTTAGGGGGGCATGTGATTAGCTTAAAACCAAATTGTCGGGCCCCTCTTCCTTGGGCGCTTGTGGGAAACTTAAAAAGAATTTTGACTTGATTTTCCGCAAAAACAGTAAGTCGCAGAGAAATATTTTGTAAACAAATATTGTTGAAAACAATATTCTCTACAATTTATCTCATGGAGTTACTGCGCTACGACTAAAAGTGCAGAAAGCAGAGGGCGCCGAAGTCGCCAAAAATCACTTTTTCCTTATTTTCGACGCGAAAAATATTTTTTTGCTCAATCGCATAAATACAAAAGTTGTAGAGCCTAAGAAATCCTATAAATTGACTCCGCGGTATTTTTTTACAATGCACGGTTACGGAGATATAGCGCCTGGAAGTACCTACCAACCGAATGCAGCATCATTTGTTTTATGTCCTGTGATCGTAGCATTCTATTGTTACCTCGATTGTTACAGATCCTCACGTCTAATATGACCACTACGCCACAAGTAAAAATGCTTTATAGGGGAAAGGAAAGTCGAAGTCTTTCTCCACAAGTTTATTATAGTTATATATTAGAATAATCAATAATATATAGGTTACATTAAGGCGAATTGACAAAACGGTTCCACGCTGTAAATCATCGACTATGGGCGATTTATTTACTTAGCTTCAAATCAACCTCAACAGTGAACAGAAAATTATTGATAGGAGTGTAAATTTAAAATAATGTTAAATGCCCTTGATTGAAGCGATTTGGTAAAACAATACAATAATCAGTAAAAAATCAAACAATAAATGACAGCCGGATAATTATATTAATATTCGTATCCTATGTTCATTCATGGCAACTGTGATTTGATATAACAGTGGTATACTTAATCAGTATTTTCAAATTGAAATATCTCGAAAACGGCTGGAGTAAATATCAACATAATATTATTATATTTTTAATATTAAAAAAGAAAATGCATTACCTACATGTTTCTAAAATATACTGGATGTTCTACTTAAGTTACCCAAGGTTGCATGTTAAACTAATTTGCCATATTCATTTGTTTTATTTCGTAACAGTTTCCTGTAATTAGTGTGCCAGACTGCCAGATAAGGGTCAATATTAATAGAATGCTAAGGCTTGCATTCCGTTGGTACTTCCAGGCGCTATATCTCCGTAACCGTGCATTATAAAAAAAAAGCGCGGACTCAATTTATAGGATTTTTTGGGCTCTACAACTTTTGTATTTATGCGATTGAGCAAAAAAATATTTTTCGCGTCGAAAATAAGGAAAAAGTGATTATTGGCGACTTTGGCGCCCTCTGCTTTCTGCACTTTTAGTCGTAGCGCAGTGACTCCATGAGATAAACTGTGGAGAATATTGTTTTCTACAATACCTATTTGTTTACAAAATATTTCTCTGCGACTTACCGTTATTGCAGAAAGTCAAGTCAAAATTATTTTTGAGTTCCCCACAAGCGCCCAAGGGGGAGGGGCCCGACAATTTGGTTTTAAGCTAAACATGCCCCCCTAACCATTTATGAAATAAAATCGCTTATGGTATTTTTTCGCGCAAATTTTACAGATTGGCTGTACTAAAAGGTATACAACTAAATTACATGTGTGATTATAGAGGCATTTAGGTACATCTAAGTAATAACTGACGATCTAAAACACCTACTGTAGTATGGTTTAATGACTCTTTATGGCCTCTATACCAATAAAATATTAAAATTTCATTAAATTATTCAAGTCGGTTCAAACGTTAAAGCCAAAACTTCTATGACAAATTAGGGTTATTTTGACCTCCTCTGTATGTATCCTCCTGAGAAATTAGTAGGTACTTACCGGACACCCCCTATTTATTGCACCCAAACGACTGCAAAAATATTGTACCTAACGGTTTTTTAGACGACCGGTAAAATCGGTTTACTTCTATATAAATGAACAACATTAAGTTCGGTTCTAGGAATTATTTATCTTCCCAGTTCATATAAAACAGTTAAAAAAGTTGAAATAAATCTATTTATAGTTAGTGGTCTTTGTTCTCGGTTTAAGAAGCTCCTTTGTGACGAAGTGCCGACACCGGGCACTAACAGTTCGGTCTGTAATCCGCTCTATTTTTTGATTGGCCGTTTAAAAAACATGGCCGCTCGGCCGCTGTATAACTCACACCGGCACGTCGACGCCTTATCAAGAGTCCAACCAATCAGAGCGCCGTACGTTCGGGAAGGTCTATATTCTGAGATCACGATCACACGCCAAGTCGTTATTGTTCAAAATCAATAAAATCATTCGATCAGCAGCCGTTTTGGTTTTGGTACACGCTTCAGATGTCTGCTGCAGAGTAGTGGTCGGCCATTGTTCTTGAATTTAAAAAAAATCCGTCTTGTGAATTTGGGTGAAACAGTCTCTTTTCGTGTGTTAATAATTAGCAACTCGTTTTTTCAACGGAGAATTAGGCGGTAAGGCGTATGGCATAGACATAGACAATCACTAAATTAACTGCGTGTTAATACTGTTAATATCCGGGTTCCACTGCACGTCGATTTTGGATGAGTAAGTAATAGTGTAGTTTTCTCTGGCGTATAACCTTCACTGAAATCTCTGGGCAGTGTTAATAAGATTATAAGTTAGGTACCTATTATAATTGCAAGATTTGAAATAATAATTTTTGAAATTTTTAATTGATTGAGTTGTAAACAGGGTTGAGATGATTAAAATCATGATTTTTATCAGTATGATTTTACCTATTTGTTTACTACAAAAAACAAAACCCAGACGCATTTTTATGTGGTGTTATTTATTATTTTATTATAATAATCGAAAAGAAAAGCTGGTTATTACAAAAATAAAACTTAAAAAAAAATAAAAAATTAAAACTAAAAAAACCTTTATAATACATAAAAATACTTAATTTAAACAAAAAAAATATAAAAAAAACAAAGTGTTATGTTATTAGACTTTTTTCGCAAGGGGTTGAAAGGGCTTTTCGGGTGTAACTCGCTTCCTGTTGATTTCACGACGAGAAGTACACAGAGTAATATTGTTGGGAACTAAATTCTCTATAATTTTGTACTTTCAAGAATTTTCGATATGTTTAATATTTATCGAGTTATGGCTCGATTTGACGTTTTTCGCAAGGGGTTTAAAAGGGTGTTCGGGTGTAACTCGGTTCCTGTTGATTTCACGACGAGAAGTACACAGAGTAATATTGTTGGGAACTAAATTCTCTATAATTTTGTACTTTCAAGAATTTTCGATATGTTTAATATTTATCGAGTTATGGCTCGATTTGACGTTTTTCGCAAGAGGTTGAAAAGGCTTTGGGTGTAACTCGGTTCCTGTTGATTTCACGACGAGAAGTAAAGAGAGTAATATTGTTGGCAAATAAATTCTCTGTAATTTTGTGCTTTCAAGAATTTTCGATATGTTTAATATTTATTGAGTTATGGATCGATTTGACTTTTTTCGCAAGGGGATGAAAAGGCTTTTCGGGTGTAACTCGGTTCCTGTTGATTTCACGACGAGAAGTAAAGAGAGTAATATTGTTGGGAACGAGATTCTCTATAATTTTGTACTTTTAAGAATTTTCGATTTCTTTATTATTTATCGAGTTATGGCTCGATTTGACTTTTTTCGCAAGGGGATGAAAAGGCTTTTCGGGTGTAACTCGGTTCCTGTTGATTTCACGACGAGAAGTATAGAGAGTAATATTGTTGGGAACGAGATTATCTATAATTTTGTACTTTTAAGAATTTTCGATATGTTTATTATTTATCGAGTTATGGCTCGATTTGACTTTTTTCGCAAGTGGATAAAAAGGCTTTTCGGGTGTAACTCGGTTTCTGTTGATTTCACGACGAGAAGTAAAGAGAGTAATATTGTTGGGAAATAAATTCTCTATAATTTTGTGCTTTCAAGAATTTTCGATATGTTTAATATTTATCGAGTTATGGCTCGATTTGACGTTTTTCGCAAGGGGTTGAAAGGGCTTTTCGGTGTAACTCGGTTCCTGTTGATTTTACGACGAGACGTAAAGAGAGTAATATTGTTGGGAATAAAATTCTCTATAATTTTGTGCTTTCAAGAATTTTCGATATGTTTAATATTTATCGAGTTATGGCTCGATTTGACGTTTTCCGCAAGGGGTTAAAAAGGCTTTTCGGGTGTAACTCGGTTCCTGTTGATTTCACGACGAGAAGTATGGAGAGTAATATTGTTGTTAACGAGATTCTCTATAATTTTGTACTTTTAAGAATTTTCGATTTCTTTATTATTTATCGAGTTATGGCTCGATTTGACTTTTTTCGCAAGGGGTTGAAAGGGCTTTTCGGGTGTAACTCGGTTCCTGTTGATTTCACGACGAGAAGTATAGAAAGTAATATTGTTGGGAAATAAATTCTCTGTAATTTTGTACTTTTAAGAATTTTCGATATGTTTAATATGTATCGAGTTATGGCTCGATTTGACGTTTTTCGCAAGGGGTTGAAAAGGCTTTTCGGGTGTAACTCGGTTTCTGTTGATTTCACGACGAGAAGTATAGAGAGTAATATTGTTGGGAAATAAATTCTCTGTAATTTTGTACTTTTAAGAATTTTCGATATGTTTAATATGTATCGAGTTATGGCTCGATTTGACGTTTTTCGCAAGGGGTTGAAAAGGCTTTTCGGGTGTAACTCGGTTCCTGTTGATTTCACGACGAGAAGTAAAGAGAGTAATATTGTTGGGAAATAAATTCTCTGTAATTTTGTACTTTCAAGAATTTTCGATTTCTTTATTATTTATCGAGTTATGGCTCGATTTGACGTTTTTCTCAAGGGGTTGAAAGGGCTTTTCGGGTGTAACTCGGTTCCTGTTGATTTCACGACGAGAAGTAAGGAGAGTAATATTGTTGGGAAATAAATTCTCTGTAATTTTGTACTTTTAAGAATTTTCGATATGTTTAATATTTATCGAGTTATGGCTCGGTTTGACTTTTTTCGCAAGGGGTAGAAAAGGCTTCTCGGGTGTAACTCGGTTTCTGTTGATTTCACGACGAGAAGTATAGAGAGTAATATTGTTGGGAACTAAATTCTCTATAATTGTGTACTTTCAAGAATTTTCGATATGTTTAATATTTATCGAGTTATGGCTCGGTTTGACTTTTTTCGCAAGGGGTAGAAAAGGCTTCTCGGGTGTAACTCGGTTTCTGTTGATTTCACGACGAGAAGTATAGAGAGTAATATTGTTGGGAACGAGATTCTCTATAATTTTGTACTTTTAAGAATTTTCGATTTCTTTATTATTTATCGAGTGATGGCTCGATTTGACTTTTTTCGCAAGGGGATGAAAAGGCTTTTCGGGTGTAACTCGGTTCCTGTTGATTTCACACGAGAAGTATAGAGAGTAATATTGTTGGCAAATAAATTCTCTATAATTTTGTACTTGTAAGAATTTTCGATTTCTTTATTATTTATCGAGTTATGGCTCGATTTGACGTTTTTCGCAAGGGGTTGAAAGGGCTTTTCGGGTGTAACTCGGTTCCTGTTGATTTCACGACGAGAAGTAAGGAGAGTAATATTGTTGGGAAATAAATTCTCTGTAATTTTGTACTTTTAAGAATTTTCGATATGTTTAATATGTATCGAGTTATGGCTCGATTTGACGTTTTTCGCAAGGGGTTGAAAAGGCTTTTCGGGTGTAACTCGGTTTCTGTTGATTTCACGACGAGAAGTAAAGAGAGTAATATTGTTGGGAAATAAATTCTCTATAATTTTGTGCTTTCAAGAATTTTCGATATGTTTAATATTTATCGAGTTATGGCTCGGTTTGACGTTTTTCGCAAGGGGTTGAAAAGGCTTTTCGGGTGTAACTCGGTTCCTGTTGATTTCACGACGAGAAGTAAAGAGAGTAATATTGTTGGGAAATAAATTCTCTGTAATTTTGTACTTTCAAGAATTTTCGATTTCTTTATTATTTATCGAGTTATGGCTCGATTTGACGTTTTTCGCAAGGGGTTGAAAGGGCTTTTCGGGTGTAACTCGGTTCCTGTTGATTTCACGACGAGAAGTAAGGAGAGTAATATTGTTGGGAAATAAATTCTCTGTAATTTTGTACTTTTAAGAATTTTCGATATGTTTAATATGTATCGAGTTATGGCTCGATTTGACGTTTTTCGCAAGGGGATGAAAAGGCTTTTCGGGTCTAACTCGGTTCCTGTTGATTTCACGACGAGAAGTATAAAGAGTAATATTGTTGGGAACTAAATTCTCTATAATTGTGTACTTTCAAGAATTTTCGATATGTTTAATATTTATCGAGTTATGGCTCGGTTTGACTTTTTTCGCAAGGGGTAGAAAAGGCTTCTCGGGTGTAACTCGGTTTCTGTTGATTTCACGACGAGAAGTATAGAGAGTAATATTGTTGGCAAATAAATTCTCTGTAATTTTGTGCTTTTAAGAATTTTCGATATGTTTAATATTTATCGAGTTATGGTTCGATTTGACTTTTTTCGCAAGGGGTTGAAAGGGCTTTTCGGGTGTAACTCGGTTCCTGTTGATTTCACGACGAGAAGTATAGAGAGTAATATTGTTGGGAACGAGATTCTCTATAATTTTGTACTTTCAAGAATTTTCGATTTCTTTATTATTTATCGAGTTATGGCTCGATTTGACTTTTTTCGCAAGGGGATAAAAAGGCTTTTCGGGTGTAACTCGGTTCCTGTTGATTTCACGGCGAGAAGTAAAGAGAGTAATATTGTTGGGAAATAAATTCTCTATAATTTTGTGCTTTCAAGAGTTTTCGATTTCTTTATTATTTATCGAGTTATGGCTCGATTTGACGTTTTTCGCAAGGGGTTGAACGGGCTTTTCGGGTGTAACTCGGTTCCTGTTGATTTCACGACGAGAAGTAAAGAGAGTAATATTGTTGGAAAATAAATTCTCTGTAATTTTGTACTTTTAAGAATTTGCGATTTCTTTATTATTTATCGAGTTATGGCTCGATTTGACTTTTTTCGCAAGGGGTTGAAAGGGCTTTTCGGGTGTAACTCGGTTCCTGTTGATTTCACGACGAGAAGTAAAGAGAGTAATATTGTTGGGAAATAAATTCTCTATAATTTTGTGCTTTGAAGAGTTTTCGATTTCTTTATTATTTATCGAGTTATGGCTCGATTTGACGTTTTTCGCAAGGGGTTGAAAGGGCTTTTCGGGTGTAACTCGGTTCCTGTTGATTTTACGACGAGACGTAAAGAGAGTAATATTGTTGGGAAATAAATTCTCTATAATTTTGTGCTTTCAAGAATTTTCGATATGTTTAATATTTATCGAGTTATGGCTCGATTTGACGTTTTCCGCAAGGGGTTAAAAAGGCTTTTCGGGTGTAACTCGGTTCCTGTTGATTTCACGACGAGAAGTATGGAGAGTAATATTGTTGGGAACGAGATTCTCTATAATTTTGTACTTTTAAAAATTTTCGATTTCTTTATTATTTATCGAGTTATGGCTCGATTTGACTTTTTTCGCAAGGGGTTGAAAGGGCTTTTCGGGTGTAACTCGGTTTCTGTTGATTTCACGACGAGAAGTACAGAGAGTAATATTGTTGGGAACTAAATTCTCTATAATTTTGTGGTTTCAAGAATTTTCGATATGTTTAATATTTATCGAGTTATGGCTCGATTTGACTTTTTTCGCAAGGGGATAAAAAGGCTTTTCGGGTGTAACTCGGTTTCTGTTGATTTCACGACGAGAAGTAAAGAGAGTAATATTGTTGGCAAATAAATTCTCTATAATTTTGTGCTTTCAAGAATTTTCGATATGTTTAATATTTATCGAGTTATGTCTCGATTTGGCTTTTTTCGCAAGGGGTAGAAAAGGCTTTTCGGGTGTAACTCGGTTCCTGTTGATTTCACGACGAGAAGTACAGAGAGTAATATTGTTGGGAAATAAATTCTCTGTAATTTTGTACATTAAAGAATTTGCGATTTCTTTATTATTTATCGAGTT
Organism: Polydrusus tereticollis; assembly: GCA_963920685.1. Lineage (NCBI taxonomy): Eukaryota > Metazoa > Arthropoda > Insecta > Coleoptera > Curculionidae > Polydrusus > Polydrusus tereticollis. Next base: position 207,370,594 of record OY987326.1, read on the forward strand.
ATGGCTCGATTTGACTTTTTTCGCAAGGGGTTGAAAGGGCTTTTCGGGTGTAACTCGGTTCCTGTTGATTTCATGACGAGAAGTACAGAGAGTAATATTGTTGGGAAATAAATTCTCTGTAATTTTGTACTTTGAAGAGTTTTCGATTTCTTTATTATTTATCGAGTTATGGCTCGATTTGACGTTTTTCGCAAGGGGTTGAAAGGGCTTTTCGGGTGTAACTCGGTTCCTGTTGATTTTACGACGAGACGTAAAGAGAGTAATATTGTTGGGAAATAAATTCTCTATAATTTTGTGCTTTCAAGAATTTTCGATATGTTTAATATTTATCGAGTTATGGCTCGATTTGACGTTTTTCGCAAGGGGTTAAAAAGGCTTTTCGGGTGTAACTCGGTTCCTGTTGATTTCACGACGAGAAGTATAGAGAGTAATATTGTTGGGAACGAGATTCTCTATAATTTTGTACTTTTAAAAATTTTCGATTTCTTTATTATTTATCGAGTTATGGCTCGATTTGACTTTTCTCGCAAGGGGTTGAAAGGGCTTTTCGGGTGTAACTCGGTTCCTGTTGATTTCACGACGAGAAGTATAGAGAGTAATATTGTTGGGAACTAAATTCTCTATAATTGTGTACTTTCAAGAATTTTCGATATGTTTAATATTTATCGAGTTATGGCTCGGTTTGACTTTTTTCGCAAGGGGTAGAAAAGGCTTCTCGGGTGTAACTCGGTTCCTGTTGATTTCACGACGAGAAGTAAAGAGAGTAATATTGTTGGGAAATAAATTCTCTATAATTTTGTGCTTTCAAGAGTTTTCGATTTCTTTATTATTTATCGAGTTATGGCTCGATTTGACGTTTTTCGCAAGGGGTTGAAAGGGCTTTTCGGGTGTAACTCGGTTCCTGTTGATTTCACGACGAGAAGTAAAGAGAGTAATATTGTTGGGAAATAAATTCTCTGTAATTTTGTACTTTTAAGAATTTGCGATTTCTTTATTATTTATCGAGTTATGGCTCGATTTGACTTTTTTCGCAAGGGGTTGAAAGGGCTTTTCGGGTGTAACTCGGTTCCTGTTGATTTCACGACGAGAAGTAAAGAGAGCAATATTGTTGGGAAATAAATTCTCTATAATTTTGTGCTTTGAAGAGTTTTCGATTTCTTTATTATTTATCGAGTTATGGCTCGATTTGACGTTTTTCGCAAGGGGTTAAAAAGGCTTTTCGGGTGTAACTCGGTTCCTGTTGATTTCACGACGAGAAGTATAGAGAGTAATATTGTTGGGAACGAGATTCTCTATAATTTTGTACTTTTAAAAGTTTTCGATTTCTTTATTATTTATCGATTTTCGATATGTTTAATATTTATCGAGTTATGGCTCGATTTGACTTGGCTCGATTTGACTTTTTTCGCAAGGGGATAAAAAGGCTTTTCGGGTGTAACTCGGTTTCTGTTGATTTCACGACGAGAAGTACAGAGAGTAATATTGTTGGGAACTAAATTCTCTATAATTTTGTGCTTTCAAGAATTTTCGATATGTTTAATATTTATCGAGTTATGGCTCGATTTGACTTTTTTCGCAAGGGGATAAAAAGGCTTTTCGGGTGTAACTCGGTTCCTGTTGATTTCACGAGGAGAAGTACAGAGAGTAATATTGTTGGGAACTAAATTCTCTATAATTTTGTGCTTTCAAGAGTTTTCGATATGTTTATTATTTATCGAGTTATGGCTCGATTTGACTTTTTTCGCAAGGGGATAAAAAGGCTTTTCGGGTGTAACTCGGTTCCTGTTGATTTCACGACGAGAAGTATAGAGAGTAATATTGTTGGGAAATAAATTCTCTATAATTTTGTGCTTTCAAGAATTTTCGATATGTTTAATATTTATCGAGTTATGGCTCGATTTGACGTTTTTCGCAAGGGGTTAAAAAGGCTTTTCGGGTGTAACTCGGTTCCTGTTGATTTCACGACGAGAAGTATAGAGAGTAATATTGTTGGGAACGAGATTCTCTATAATTTTGTACTTTTAAAAATTTTCGATTTCTTTATTATTTATCGAGTTATGGCTCGATTTGACTTTTTTCGCAAGGGGTTGAAAGGGCTTTTCGGGTGTAACTCGGTTTCTGTTGATTTCACGACGAGAAGTACAGAGAGTAATATTGTTGGGAACTAAATTCTCTATAATTTTGTGCTTTCAAGAATTTTCGATATGTTTAATATTTATCGAGTTATGGCTCGATTTGACTTTTTTCGCAAGCCCTGCCAAAAAAGCCTCATAAAATCTCATTAAAAATTGTATTATAGAAGTTCTATCATATTATAAAATCTTGAAGGGTGTTAAATGAAATAAACTTACACAATCCAAACTTATAAAATTTTCAAGATTTTTCATAAATTCCTGAGGTTCTAACATCTTAGAGTCTTATAAGAATTTTACCATATGCTACTGGACTTAAGAATGGTTATTTTATGGGTTGGTTCTAGATTCTTACGAGACAACAAAAGTATTTTCTCATAAAAATGAAGGAACTTTTTATAAGTTCCTATGATTTCCATAGGCTTTGGAGTATAAAATCTCTTAAGCGTTTTATAAAATTTTACGAGTTTTTAAAGGTTATTTTAAAAAATCGATGGTTATTTTACAAGAATTATATGATAAAAACCCATGGAATAGTTATGAGCTTTTATAATATTCTATTGCCCAAGGATTATTAAATCTCATAAGCATTTTACAGTATTCTATGGGTAATTGACACATTTTACAATATTGTATAGTTATTCTATGCGAAAACTTTACAAGATTCTATGGGATTTTCATGTACTAAACTAGCTGATTTTCCTAAAAATGTGATAAAAGTGTTAAATTTTATAAGTTCACAAGATTCTCTATTGGATTTTAAGATGGTATGTTATTTAGAAGCAATTGATTTTTTTCACAGTCCTACTGCAATGTATGTTTTCTATTATTTTTGATACTACTTTTCTTTGTTCAAATAGTGAAGGTTTATACAACAGAAAAAGAAACAAGTAGTTATTTGAATATTTATTTATTAGTTAAATGTTTTTAACATGTAGTATACTTAATGATAAAATTATTCACCATGGGTTTTCTCTTCCCCTTCTTTAATTTCTAAAAAATAATATCTACCTTTAATTCCCGTATCAAGAGTAAGATAAGTGTAACTTACCACTTTCCTCAATTGTTAGCTCCTCTGTCATCTCCTCTATGTCATCGTCATTTACCTGAGTCGTCTTTGGGGCAGTTTTTCGTTTTTGGGACTTTTGTAAGTCGCTAATTTTGTTGGCAATGTATGTTTTGACAGCTTTTAATTCCTTAAATTTGTCTAATTCAGGGGCCTTTTTTGTTAAATATAGCCTGTAGATGTAGACATCTAAAAATAGGAGGATACGCGTTTTTAGAAGTTAATTTAAACTACTCATGACAATTCTTAAATAATTTGACAATGCCTGAAAGCTTCTCAAAAAGAAATAAATTAATAATATATTTACCTTCAATTGCTGCCAATTTAGTGGAATCTAATTTTGGTTTAGTGTCTTTCTTTTTATAATTATTAGACGGTTTTCCAGTGACGCTAGATCCTAATAATGTTTGTGGCCCAAACAAGGCAACTGCAATCGTTTTCACAAATTGTGGCCCCGAGCAAGACAAAAACCAACCATCATTGTATGCTTCTTTGGTTATATAAACTCCCCTTCCTAGGTGCACCTATAACAACAAATTATATGCTATGCGAGCTTTATATTTCAGCAGTATTTCAGTATAACAAATATAGAAAGAAAATGCCGGTCCAAGTACAAGAGTAAAATTTCAAGCATAAAAGTAAGATAGTGGCGAATTTTTGGTTATAAGTGCAGGTATAAAAATATTCAAAGTTGAATCCATGCAAAAACTCAATATCAAAACCCTACAAGATAAACTTAATATGAGCTAACACATATATGCACTGCTTAAAAATTACCTTATCACCTACAACAGCCCCTACATCCGGCTCCCCATTATTAGCCCCGGTATTTACATTTAGCTTAGATTCCTTGTGGAATTCCTCAAAGCGATCTAATATTATCAAACAAAATAATATAATGATAATTACCTGGTAAGCTGGTTTGTTTTAAAGTTATTAACTTAAAGTTTCTATGCTAGGCTAATATAGAGGGTGTCCATAAAAAATGTGTATACGTTTGACGACAGACTTATGACGTCAAGATAGGATTGAGGCCAAGTTAGTTATAATCGGTAGGGGGCGTCAAAAATTAAAAAAAAAAAATTGATTTCCCCAATTTTCTTTAAAACGTGCGAATTGATTTTAGTAATATTTGTCACTATAAAATTCGGGGTTCTAGCAGTGACCGCTATAAATATGCAGAAGTGATATAAAAAATAAAAATAAAATATATTTATTTGTGCCTTTTGTAAAAGAACAAAAATTTTAAATGTGACATCACATTTATATCACTTCTGCTAATTTATAGCCGTTCACTAATACTGCTAGAAAACGTCATTTAATAGTGTATTTAATTAGTTAATAGTTAATTAATGTAGTAATACCTACAACAAAAATCATAAATCAATTATGTAGCAAGTTTTTAAGACATTTGGGGAAACCAAAATTTTTTTTATCTTTGCACCCTACCGGATTTCGGATTAAAATAACAAATCCACCTATTAGCTAACCCAAACTAAATTAACCAATTCTACCAACCCAAAAACAATATCTACCTTTAGCTAAATTCAAAAATAACATGTTACACAAATTTACCTATAACTGTTCTTTGTAGCTGTATATTTAGCCGCGACATTTCTTTCAGTTGTTCCTTTAGGTCCAAATTTTCATTGGTGACATCATGTACCTTAGACTTTAATCTTTCACTTTCAATATTCGAGCTTTTCAGTTGATCCTTCAACTCTCTTGCCGAAAGATCATTTTGCAGATCAAAGGACTTCAAAATTAAATCCGCTTCTGCTTTCTTTCCTGGAAAATCTTTACTAGGGCGTACCTAAAGAAATTATGCAGGTAGAAACGTAACTTACTTAACCAAACCATATTTAACTAGTTATGTGGGTTTGTTACTTACTGTCAAACTTTTCTTTTTCTCTGGTAGTGGTAGTTGAAGGTCTGAACCATCTGTATCATATTCGCTTGCACTTTCTAATAACTGCTTGTTTAAGTATGGCAATCGCTTTTTTTCCGTGAGGGTTTCTAGTTCCTCGATTGTTTCTAAAATGCCAAAATAATATCAAACTAAAGGCACAAATAAAGTCTTACATGACTTTTAAGTATATAACTAAATTTTGTATTTCACAACCTGTACCTATATATACTCAAACCCAATATTAGGAGACGTACCAGTCGAAACCATTGCAAACCATCAATGATAACACAGGGTATTTTGGCAGTTTCCATGGTTTTGACGTCACTGCATATAATATTGAGTATTATTAAGTAAGTATATCTATTAGTAAAGCACCAAGAGACCCATATTTACAGTGAGGTTTTTGAGAAATGATTTTATTAAAATTTGCTCGATTGTTTAAAACCCATTCACTATAAAATATTGTTTTAAACTGCAGAGTAGGGCAGAAAAATAAAAGAAATAAATAATAATCACATCTCAAAACTTGGTGAAATCAGAGATGAAACTCTCCTACTTTCAATATACTTTCCTACCAAAAATAATATAATAATAATACGTGCACCAACCTGACTCCTAGTATATATATCTACTAACCTTTCACAATAATAATTTGGGCAGGATAATATCCATCTTCATATTTTACTAAATATTTTTTCTTGAAGTTAATGTTCTTTAGATCAAAATTTTTTATTTCTTCAATTGGAACTATACGGTTCTTTTCCTCATCGCTAAATCTGATTAAGGCAAACATATTTTCTTGCCAACACAGCCCTAAATACAAAAATAATACCTAATTTATATCATCCTCAGTTTATATTATAAAAAAAAGCTGGTTGGGTTATGTGAGAATGAGGCTTTTACCAAAAAAAAAACAATAATCCCTGTAAAGTAGGTACCTACCAAGTATTACACCACAATAATACCACAAAGGGCAGAAAGCTTATACCCTCTCGAAATAAAACAACTTGAAACAAACACAGAACCTCGATCAACCGATCAACAACAAAACTTAAAAAGAAAGAAAGTTTAAACTTATAGGCTTATAGCACTGTAAAATAAAAAATCAGGGAAGAGTGAAGAGTTGAAATCACAAATCACACCATATAGAACCACCAATCAGTGGCTGCGTTGGTCGAGCCGACGCCGACAATGTTGCCACGTTGCCACTGCCAGTAGTAAGCTTATGTCCAATATTTTTCCACGTTTTTCTGGAAATTCGCGTCTTCTGTCAGTTCTCACTGGTTTTTAATAGTAAAGTTTTCTTCTTGGCCTTAAGCCTAGTCTACATAACTGCGAATTGCGAATATTTATTTCGCGGAACTGTTTCTATTGGTCAGGTTAGTTCTAAATCTAAACTTTAGAGGTCAAACTGACGTAAAGTTAAGTAATTTCTCTTTTGTTTACCTTACGAATTAGGTAGGATTTTATTATTTTATTAAATTGAAGGGAGTTTGAAAGAATTTATAATAAGTGAATGTAATTTATTGCCGTCAATGTCAACTACTGTCAATAAAATTCGCAGTTGTGATTGAGAAAAATTTCTAGTTTATTTTTTTGCGGAATCGCAATCCGCAATTCGCAGTTATGAGGACTATAGGCTTCATGATTTTTTGGTTTATTTTAAATTTAATCTGCATAACTAGAATTTTATTATAGGAAAATATGATACATTTATCATTGAATGAATTGTTTTTTTAATAATGGATAATGCCGACAAAGATTAACCTAACTATGCCGAGGTGAGGTAAGGCAACACTGTCCAACGCCAAAAAATGTTGCGCTTGGCTATCGGGTTGACATTTACGATGAATGATGCTATTGCTATTATATCTCAGTCAATTTAATAGAAAAGGAAACATCCATCCTCAAGAACAGCAAAATCTTGCGTACCTAGGCTTCGTGTTCTGTGCTTTGATGCTTTCACAGACATGCGATTTTGCGGTATGTAGCTGGTTTGGCATAAACTATTCATATCAACGCAGAAACGCTTTTTCGTAACTATGTTAACCGGCCTGATAAATCTAAATTTGAATATCAATCTAACCTCAGAAAACCACTAATCCGTAGCGACAAAAACCAAGGGAAAACAATCATAAAAATTAGTTTCTCCTGTATTAACTTACCTGCGCTTTTCTTTATTCTTTTGTTTTGATCTTAACCTGTACGTGTAACCCACTGAACTCCCATCATATATGTGGTGTAACCTAACACAGGTAGTGTTTGTAGCATTAATTTATACCAGACATTAGACAATCATTAGTTTTTTTTTGTGATTGTAGGTAAATGCTGTGGGTTTATAACAATTGAGTAATTGGCTTTTAAACATACCTACTCCATGATGAGTTCAAATAGGAAATCTTATAAATTTATGGATCCTGATTATAATCTGTCTACTGCTAGTGCTTCTACCAAGTGGCGTTGGCAGAAATGGAAAAAATCGCTAGATAAAAACAATTTATTAGCAACCAATGGTACTTCCTCGGGCTCTGACCATAGTTATAATGTAAGGGATGGAAGAAAATTATTAGCAAATGGTACTTCCTCAGACTCTAACAGTAATTATAATGTAGATGATGGATTAAATGTGACTTTCAAGGATAATAACTGTGATAATAATAAGTTTGACGGCGAAAGTACTGCAAGTTATAGTGACAATAATAATTATTACAATGATTGTGACATTCAATTCGATTGGGACTCTGAACCAGAGACCAAAGTGGCGAAAACATATGAACCTCTTAACAGTGATTTAATTGGTGTAAATGAAACTATAGTTGATTTCAGTTATGAAAATAATGAGATACTAACAAGAAATCCTGAAAATTATGAATATAGAAAAACCGACATCTGCTTAGATGATATTATTTTTCCAACGACTGCAGTAACGGGCCGAGATTTGCAGATTATGTTGGCATCATTGTCACTGCGACACTCATTTTCTCAGCAAGCAACTGCAGATGTAATTGTATTGATAGAGGCTTGTATAGGAAGAAAAATTCCAGTGACAAATTATAGTATAAACAAGACATTATCAGTACCAGAAAAAGTTATACAATATACATTTTACTGTAGGAAGTGTCACAGTAGTTTAATTGAACAAGTTGAGAGATCGGCTGTTAAAAACCAGTCTATTGTGTGCAATGCCTGCAGTGAGAACAATTCTATTTCACTAACGTCGAGTAAATATTTTTTAACTGTAGATTTAGAATATCAGTTCAAGACCTTTTTGGAGAACAAACATATCCAGAAATTACTAATGAATTCAAAACAAACTGAGGCAAATAAACCAAGTGATATTTGTGATGGGCAACTTTATCAGAAGGTAAACAAAAAAGGATATGACTTAACATTTAATTGGAACGTTGATGGAGCACCAGTTTTTGCATCATCTAAATCTTCTATGTGGCCTATCCAACTGATTCTTAATGAACTGCCACCATCTCAAAGGTTTAGAAATGTAATGTTGGGTGGTATTTGGTTTGATAAAAAGGAACCGAGAATGAATTTATTAATTAAGGTTTTTGCAAATAATGTTAAAAAAATAGCTGAACAAGGCGTGACTTGGGAATATAATGGAATTCCTATAAATTCAAAAATAACTGGACTTTGCTGCTGTGTGGATTCTGTTGCGAGGCCAATGATTTTAAATGCAACACAGTTTAATGGATTTTATGGTTGCTCTTACTGTACACATCCTGGACAAGTTATAAATAGAACTGTAAAGTATCCAATTAAAGATAATGTCTGTCTCCGAACAAATGAAGAAGTAATTTCTGATATGAAATTGGCTCATAAATATGAGAAATGTATAAGAGGGATTAAGGGCCCCTCAGCTATTATAATAATTCCAGATCATGGTACAGTGTGGGGTACTCCAGTCGATTATATGCATTGCATATTACTTGGTGTGGTAAAACAGTTATTTGATATCTGGACTACATACAAATTTGATAAGTCTAATTCTTTCTACATTGGCGCTGCAAAAAATTTAGCAGTAATTAACAGCAGACTGGCTTCCATCCATCCTCCATCGGAAATACATCGTACTCCAAGACCACTGAGTGAATGGGCAAAGTGGAAAGCAAGTGAACGAAGATCATGGCTGTTATTTTTTGCTATTCCTTGTTTAGAATCTATTTTACCCAATGAGAATTTAGAGCATTTTGCTTTACTCCAAAAAATAATATTTATTCTACTGCAGACAAATATAGTAAATGAAGATATTTCTAGATGCAAGAACTACATAAGCGCATTTGGAAAAGGCCTTCAGAATTTGTACGGACTATCAGCAATGACTTTTAATGTGCATTTAGTCTCTCACCTACTTGACTCAGTTAAAAATACTGGTCCTCTATGGGCCACCTCCACATTTTGCTTTGAATCAAATATTTGCAATCTAAAGGGATATGTTACTGGACCAACAGGAGTAAAGATTCAAATTATTTCAAAGGACTTAAAATACAGACTAGTGCAGAACATTCTCCAAAATGAAAAAGCATCTCGAGCTTGCATTAATTTCCACAACTCCATTGCCAAACATCGAGTTCAGGTACTAGATCAAACTTCACCAATCATTTCACTGCCAAACATATTTTGCGAGACACATGTCAACGACAAGGTAGTTAAAACGTATAAAAAAATATTAGTCAACAACACCTTGTATCACCCACAGTCCTACATAAAAGACAAATCGAAAAATGACAATTCATTTATTAAGTTAAAAGACAATTCATACTGTCGTATTGTAAACATTACTGATTTCGGTGAGAGAAATATAGTTTTTATTGTAAAAAAAGTTCGATGTATGCCCTATGTTATTAACAATACAAGTGTTGAAAAGTGTTTTTTCTACTAGCGTGCGGAAAAACGCATTTTCCGCACATGTTTTAGTGCGGAAAATCCACTTTTCCGCACCGTGCGGCAAAGATTTTTCCGCACTGTTATATTTTGAAATTAAATGTTTTAGTGCGGAAAATCCACTTTTCCGCACCGTGCGGCAAAGATTTTTCCGCACTGTTATATTTTGAAATTAAATTTAATTAAATTAAATGCTGTACGATTTGAAGTCACTGTTCATCATATTACCTTTGAAATATCTTAGTTGCTATGGTGTATATAACCAGTTGTTGATTCCTCACGCTAGTAGAAAAACTATTGTTCCTAACACGTGCAGAAACCTATTTTTCCGCACTTAAATGCTTGACACCACTCCGCTACGCGTCGTGCTGTCAACGGCATTTGCGTGCGGAAAAATCGATTTTCTGCACTTGTTAGGAAAATAGCTATTGTAATATTGGAATTTCTTCACAATGATGAACATATTAACATTGACCAAGTGGATTCTAAATGTATCTATATAGATATTGGAAGTAAACAGTTTATCTCAGAATTTCCAAACCTTTTTGAGATTCAGTAAAGTTTTTTGCAGTCAAATACATGATCTTAGGATATTGACAAGGCATTCGTAGAAGATATGCAGATATGTAAGTTCTGAAAACCTCTGCCAATTTTAAAAAAAAGCTTGATACCTAAAAGTGTTTTTAGTAGGTATATGACGCATTTAGACCGTAATCTCTACCATATTAATATATTTTATGCCATAACGAATTCTCTTAAATTGTCACTAAAATTCATAACCCATAAATTTTTATAAAACTCTATGCTTTTAGACCATATTATCTAATATCTTATGCACTGCTAAGATTATATAAAGTCATAATATCTTTTAGAGGCCTGTTGTGCATATCTCTTTTAATGCTATAAAATGTTTGTCCCTACAAATATCATAAACTCTTTTGAAATTACACAATTCATGCTTTCAATAAATTGCTATAACCAAATTCTCTTCAATTCTCATTGAAATTTATAACCCATAATGTCTTATAACACATTTTATGCTTTTTGACCATAATATGACTGCTATGATTGTATAAACTTATAATATCTTTTACAGCCCTGTTGCGAATGCCTCTTGTAATCCTATAAAATTCTTGCCCCTAGAAATATCATACATTCTGTTTGACCTACTAATTTTATGCTATAACCAAATTCTCTTCAATTCTCATTGAAATTTATAACCCATAAGGTCTTATTACAATCTTATAACACTTTTTATGCTTTTAGATCATAATATCTTATACACTGCTATGATTGTATAAACTCATAGTATCTTTTTTACAGACCTGTTAGGAATATCGCATATAATCGTATAAAATTATTGTCCCTACAAGTATCATAAAACCTTTTCAAACTGCTCATTATGTGCTATAAACAAATTCTCTTCAATTCTTATTCAAATTTATAACCCATAAGGTCTTATAACACATTTTATGCTTTTTGACCATAATATCTTATACACTGCTATAATTGTATAAACTTATAATATGTTTTACAGCCCTGTTGCGAATGCCACTTGTAATCCTATAAAATTCTTGCCCCTAGAAATATCATACATTCTGTTTGACCTACTAATTTTATGCTATAACCAAATTATCTTCAATTCTCATTGAAATTTATAACCCATAAGGTCTTATTACAATCTTATAACACTTTTTATGCTTTTAGATCATAATATCTTATACACTGCTATGATTGTATAAACTCATAGTATCTTTTTTACAGACCTGTTAGGAATATCTCATATAATCCTATAAATTTATTGTCCCTACAAGTATCATAAAACCTTTTCAAACTGCCCATTATGTGCTATAAACAAATTCTCTTCAATTCCTATTGAAATTTATAACCCATAAGGTCTTATAACACATTTTATGCTTTTTGACCATAATATCTTATACACTGCTATGATTGTATAAACTTATAATATGTTTTACAGCCCTGTTGCGAATGCCTCTTGTAATCCTATAAAATTCTTGCCCCTAGAAATTTCATACATTCTGTTTGACCTACTAATTTTATGCTATAACCAAATTATCTTCAATTCTCATTGAAATTTATAACCCATAAGGTCTTATTACAATCTTATAACACTTTTTATGCTTTTAGATCATAATATCTTATACACTGCTATGATTGTATAAACTCATAGTATCTTTTTTACAGACCTGTTAGGAATATCGCATATAATCGTATAAAATTATTGTCCCTACAAGTATCATAAAACCTTTTCAAACTGCTCATTATGTGCTATAAACAAATTCTCTTCAATTCTTATTCAAATTTATAACCCATAAGGTCTTATAACACATTTTATGCTTTTTGACCATAATATCTTATACACTGCTATGATTGTATAAACTTATAATATGTTTTACAGCCCTGTTGCGAATGCCTCTTGTAATCCTATAAAATTCTTGCCCCTAGAAATATCATACATTCTGTTTGACCTACTAATTTTATGCTATAACCAAATTATCTTCAATTCTCATTGAAATTTATAACCCATAAGGTCTTATTACAATCTTATAACACTTTTTATGTTTTTAGACCATAATATCTTATACACTGCTATGATTGTATAAACTCATAGTATCTTTTTTACAGACCTGTTAGCAATATCTCATATAATCCTAAAACATTATTGTCCCTACAAGTATCATAAAACCTTTTCAAACTGCTCATTATGTGCTATAAACAAAGTCTCTTCAATTCTCATTAAAATTCATACACCATAAAAATGTATAACAATCTTATAAAAACTGTTTAAGTTATTGCACTATAATATCTTATACACTTCTATAATTTTATAATCTTATAGTATCTTCTACAAATTCCCTGAAAATGACTCATGTGATTTCATACAACTTTACTTACTTTAAGGATATTGTAAAAGCTCATTAAATTAAGTTGCATTTACTTCTTATGATTATAAATACTTATAGATTTTCTACGATTTGTTATATTTTTTTATTAGGTATTTATGAGGCTTTTTTGGCAGGGAGGGGATAAAAAGGCTTTTCGGGTGTAACTCGGTTCCTGTTGATTTCACGACGAGAAGTACAGAAAGTAATATTGTTGGGAACTAAATTCTCTGTAATTTTGTACTTTTAAGAATTTTCGATTTCTTTATTATTTATCGAGTTATGGTTCGATTTGACTTTTTTCGCAAGGGGATAAAAAGGCTTTTCGGGTGTAACTCGGTTCCTGTTGATTTCACGACGAGAAGTAAAGAGAGTAATATTGTTGGGAAATAAATTCTCTATAATTTTGTGCTTTTAAGAATTTTCGATATGTTTAATATTTATCGAGTTATGTCTCGATTTGGCTTTTTTCGCAAGGGGATAAAAAGGCTTTTCGGGTGTAACTCGGTTCCTGTTGATTTCACGACGAGAAGTATAGAGAGTAATATTGTTGGGAAATAAATTCTCTGTAATTTTGTACATTAAAGAATTTGCGATTTCTTTATTATTTATCGAGTTATGGCTCGATTTGACTTTTTTCGCAAGGGGTTGAAAGGGCTTTTCGGGTGTAACTCGGTTCCTGTTGATTTCATGACGAGAAGTACAGAGAGTAATATTTTTGGGAAATAAATTCTCTGGAATTTTGTGCTTTCAAGAATTTTCGATATGTTTTTTTCTTTGAGCAATAGCTTTCCTTTAATGTTTTTGGAGAAAGTCCCTTTAACTGTCCATTAAACCAATAGTCTTAACTCTATTTTTATGTATGTGCATTATTTTAAAATGTCATTATTTGATCACACAGTTAATTTGGGGCATTTTAAATTTCAGACAAAATAGCTTGTAAGATATTTTTCTAGTGTTGTAAAAATGCAACTTTTTTCTTTATGGTCTGGCTTATGTTGATTAATGCCAAGAAAGTGTTATCTGTGATCTCCTATTGCATGCATTGTCTATAATAGCAAGGTTGTCAAAACCAGGATATAAGGGTGATCTAATGTCATGAAATATTTGAGACATTTTTCAAAGTATCACTTTTTGTGATTACAGGGTGTCCAACTGTCCACCTACCTGAAAAATGTGTGAAAGTTTGAATTCAAAAATTGACCTTTGAAGTCTGTGTATAAATAATAGATAGATTTTTTTCAACAAACAACTATTATAATTATTTCAATCAGTTTTAGTTTTTTCAAAAAGATAAGATACTATTTTCGATATGATATAAAACCACATATTGGGCCTTATGAATAAAAATAAAGAAATTGAACTTTTTTAGAATTTGCTAACACATAGGTACTTAATGTGTTATGAATACTTAACCTTGTGGCAATCGGTGCCCACTCAAGGAAATGCTTAAAGTGAAAGGATTGTCTTACAAAAATTTAGAATGCCCTTAAAATTGGATGAATAAAAGTAACAATAATTGCTTCTAGATTACTTAGGAAGCACCCTGTTTTCCCTGTATACTAATATAAGGGCTTCATTACAAAATGGGACATCTTTAATTTTCTTCTTAATAATAAAAATAGCTGTATATTATTCTGACCATTCTGGCAAAAACCGTTTTCTAAAATCTTCAATCGTTTTTCAGTTATTGCCAAACAAGTTAATTGTCCCACAATAGACAGCCTAAGTGATGACGTCAAAAGGGGCGTGTTTTTAAGAACCTTTCCAAGCAAAAATAAATTGCATTGAAAATCCCATAAGAGATTTTTGCAAGCCTTGGTACACGTTTATAAGCGTCAAATAAGCAATTTCTTCAAATTATTTATATATTTGGTGTTATTATTGACCTATTTACATTTTACAGCCACAGATAGAGGTAGGTAAGTGTTTCCTGCAAATATTTTATCGGCGTCTGAATAAGTTTTAGGTTATGTTATTTTTTATTTATGGTATTGTTTATTAAGACATAACTGTTAGTTTTTGGTAAAATACAGCTTTAGGTGGTGATTATTTATTAATATAAAGTAAACCCACTCTATAGCCTGAATAGATTTTATTATATGTAGATTCATATTATCTGCTAAAGTGGTTGTGGGTTTTGTTTCCCGATTGCAAACATAGCGAAGAAAACTTGCAAGTTTGTTGTATTCCCTGCAGAGATAGAAGAAAGGAAAGCCACAACCACTAGCAGATGTGAATCTATAATAAAAATTATTCAGGGTATAGACTGGGTTTACTTTAAATAAACACTAGGTATATACCATTTATTTATTACTTATTTTACCAAAACCAATTATGTCCAAATAAACAATAAGAACAAAAATAACATAGCCTCAAACTTATTCAGACGCCGATAAAATATTTTCAGGAAACACTTACCTCTATCTGTGGCTGTAAATAGGTCATCACCAAGAATATAAATAATTTGAAGAAATTGCTTATTTATCGCTTATAAGCGTGTACCAAGGCTTGCAAAAAGTCTCTTATGGGATTTTCAATGCAATTTATTTTTGTTTGGAAAGGTTTTCAGTAACACGCCCCTTGTGACGTCAGACTTAGGCTGTCCATTAAACTCACATTCGCCGTTTATTAAATGTCTTTTAAATGGGTCTTTACTAATGAGGCTTTATGATTGGCTTAACCGAATTTTAGTAAACCTACAAAAAAAAACAAATGTCACTTTTGGAACTATGGGCCATCCTTTAATTGAAAAATATATTAAAAACAATTGGTAATACGGTTCATTTGATAATGTCACAAATTGTACATTTTAGTTACAAAAGTATACCTAATTTAAGAATTATTTTTAGTGCACATGGAAACATAGTGGCAAGAAGACAGTAGACAGCACAGCACAGAACGGGATAGGAGATATAATGTCCATTGCAGCTAGCTATCATAGCAGCCCAAATTGATGTTGCGTTGGTCGGGATGTTGAACTATAAAGTGGTGAGTTTTGTTTTTGTTTCTGCATGTCTATATACCATTGTAAAATAAATAAATCGGTTCCTCACTCTTTGGGACTACTGGCAGGCGGTAATCAGTATCCAGTAGGTAACCAACTAATCCTAGAGGTTTTGAAAAAAATATTGTTATAAAAACCGTTTAGTCCTCTAAGGGCGCATTAATAATTAAAGCCGGGAAAATGTGATAAAAATCTGTATCAATCTTGTTTCTTTTTGTTTGGACTTGTAAATTCGTAAACAAGTTTAAATATATAAAATAAAGAAAGGAAAAACCTATTTAGAATTGATTAAAAAAGCATAAAGCAGTTAAAAGTTTGCAAAAACCTCTTGAAACTTAATTTTGTTGGGTGTGTCAAAAAAGTGAAATATAAAGAAAAGAAAAACCTTTAAGAGGTATTAAAAAAAACGTAAACTAGTTAAGGTTAAGAAAACGTGTAAAAATTTTAGGAGCATTTCCTTTTGGGTTGTAAACAAAGTTTGAAAATAGAATGTAATTAGATGGAATGAGTTTAGTAGAAACTTGTTCTATAAATAACAGTTTACAAACCGTCTAAACCCTTAAAAATTAACGTAATAAATTTGTGTCTTGATTTTGTTGAGGTTTGTAAAATAAGTTAAGTATCGAGAAATGGGAAATGTCTGAGTCTGAGAAGTGTTAAAATAGCCTATAAAGAAGTTAGAAACAAACTTGTAAGAACCTATAAAACGTTAGTCCTGTTGTTTCATCATGGTTAGGTTTTTTAAGAAATCATTTTTGAGCGCTCTGTAAAATGTAAAATATTTGTATAACATGCGCCCGAATTATAATATCTACACATCTTGAGGAAGGTTTCTAGATTTCGTGTAGTTTTTCACACAATCCTCGTTTGACCAGCCTCTAGGTATATGAAAATGAACGATATAATTATTTTATTTATGGAACTTCGCTTTATGGCGGGCGCTATAATAGTACATCGCCATTCAGTTATATTATAATAGCTAGATGTAAATACCAAACTTACGGTGAACTCCAAATTTCCTAGTCTGTATATAAAGCTGGATTTATAAACTCGAATATACCACGTCTATACCTTGTCAAACTTTGTGCCATGAATGTCACTGAAGTTTGAATTGTCTATGATCTTCAAAATACAATACAATAAGTCTTTATTCAGAAAATTATCATTCAGATAACAACAGACAAGTGCGTCACGTAAAGGTATATAAACTAGAAGAAAACTGTACTTGTTGATAAATTGTTAAGAACTGAAAAAAGTAAGACTGCAAAAGAATATTACAATCAGGGACGTATCTAGGAATTTTGGCTCCCCGGGCGAATAGTAGTTCTGGCGCCCTACAAGACAATCCTAAAACTAAAATAGTACATCTACAAATTTTAGATGTTACAAATATATTAACAGACTTACTTTCATAGTTAAATGTCCCCGGGCGAATAGTAGTTCTGGCGCCCTACAAGACAATCTTAAAACTAAAATAGTACATCTACAAATTTTAGATGTTACAAATATATTAACAGACTTACTTTCATAGTTAAATGTCGAATAAACAAATAGGGCTTAAAACGAAAAGATTTAAAAAAGCTCATAATATTAGCATAATATTTATACATTTTATTTTATACAACACAACACATAACACATTAAAAATATCAAATAAGTTTTGTCACTTTTAAAACAAGAAACGTTATTATTTAAAAAAATATTACAAATTTATTTTTCTTGCCTTCTGTTCAGCAAATTTATTAATTAGCTCGTCGTAATTGAGTTGACGAGAAATCCACTTGCGGCTCGGCGCCTTTTCTTCAAATATCGGCGTTGCCAAATGTCAAAAACCATCCGGACATTAATTATATTAGTAAATTTATTTAAATTCCCGTATTTCTAATGACCATTTTGGCGCCCTGTTAATATGGCGCCCCGAGCGGTCGCCCTATTCGCCCCCCCCCCCTTGCTACGTCACTGATAACAATACATTAAAATCATTATTATTGCTCAAATTCTTTAAGTCCTGTACATTAAATTAAAGATTTTTCGTTTGAAGATTCTGAAGTTACCTTTAACTCATTGGGCAATTTATTAAAAAAAAAATACACAATAAGTTGGACCCCTTTCCCTTGTGTGCTGGTAGATTGTATTATGTCGACGTGGTGTTGAATGTGTGCCCTTTCATATTCCGAGAATCTTTCAAATCAAATCCTTTGTTCATGCTGAAATTTTAAAAATTTTACCCAAGGACAGTTTACGAGATAAAATAAAGTTGAAATATAATGACAATTACAGGCCAGGATTTGTTTATATACAGGGTGTCAATTTGAAAACTTTCAATGCAAATATCTCGGAAGCTACAAAAGTTAGAAACAACGCTATTTGGGTAGGGGGAACTATAATATAGAACCACCATACTTTGCCAAGGGGTCAGTCACCCCCTAGGCGCCCCACACCACCACTTTAAAATTTCAAATAGCACTACTCCCTTTGTTATACCTGAAATGAAAGGTCTCGCTTAGTAGTATTTAGCTGCACAAAAAAATCGATAAAAAAGAATTTGTAGCTTTAAAAAAATTAAATATTTTATTTGATTAAATGCTCAAAATGCATTCCATTTTTGTTGTAAACCATAGAACAACCCATTTTCAAATCAAGATCAGCTGGATATTGCCCGAAATATATAAATATAGGAACTTAGATGAAAATTTGCTACATTTTCATCAAGATTCAATATTTCAATATTTTTATAAATTACATTTTTTTTTGTGCAGCTAAATACTACTCAGCGAGACCTTTCATTTCAGGTATAACAAAGGGGGTAGTGCCATTTGAAATTTTAAAGTGGTGGTGTGGGGCGCAAGGACCATATTATGTTTGTTCTGTACTTAGTACAAAGACTGAAGATTTATGTTTTGTATGAATTTATTATTGAACATTAACAAGTAACATTTTCTTTAACATTTTGTAACGTGAAGTTGAATTTATTGTAGAAAATTTATTATTATTTTAAGTGACGTTTTAGTGATAGTAGATATCTTGATCTTTTCTTCTTCCAGCGATGTCATCGCTTTTGACGGATAATTATTAAGGTTGTCGAAACCTAATAATTAAGGTTGTCGGAACATACTGCCCGCGCCTAGGGGGTGACTGAACCCTTGACTAAGGTATGGTGGTTCCCCTACCCAAATAACATTTAGATATATCAAATGCGCTGTGCTAACTTTTATACTTTTCGAGATATTTGCATTGAAACTTTTCAAATTGACACCCTGTATAACGCACTACATGTATCACATTGTCATAAAATATAAAATTTAATTACACGTACCCAACATTTAAATGACTTTATAATGGTTTTAGAGTTTTTAGCGTTCCGATAGAGTCTTAAGTCATTTATTAGGTTAATTATTAAAATCATCCAGTTTTCGACTTTCATTTAGGAATCATCTATATGGTAGAATGATTTTTTATAAGGTACTTACTTTTTTATTGTGATTTGAAACTTTGTCCTACTGAGTTGTCTGATCTTAGGTGGCAGTTTTGTTGTAGAAAGTAGGATCATAGTGTAATGTCGCATTTCAGCACTTTTTTAGTCGTAGGAATTCGATATGTATGTTTTTCTTATTGCGGGTGTCGTAGTCATGTAGATTCTGAATAGTATCAAATTTTAACATGTTTTTCATATAAATTTGGGAGTCAAGAATTTCTTCGTTAAAAATAAATATCAAGCATTTATACTGATACAGACCTGGCAAAGTCTGAATACCCAACATTTTGAATTTTTCCCTGCAGGAATGTCTTCCCCCCATCCCGAACAAGATGACCGCTGCTCGGTTTTTTTGCCCTATAAAAGCGAGTATAAAAGCTTATTTCATCCCTGTAACTTCTCCCCAGAATATAATTCCGAAGCGTAGTATTGAATGTATATTGGCAAAATATACTATTTTCAGTTTATTGAGATCTAGATATTTAGACATAATTTTTAGTGAGTAAGTAACATGCCGAATTGACTTTCTTGCATACCTTCAAAATTTGAGTACCCCAGTCCCAAGTTTTGGTTTATATGGAGACCCAGAAATTTTGTGCTTTGATTCGAGAACATTTGCTGCGACGTTTGATCATAGAAGTAAGTTAAAACTTCAAAGTGCTGCCAAAATTTTCCATATGGATTCTAAATTACAATATGGTGGGGGAGGGTACAGTATGATGTGTCCTTTCGTTAGCCATTATCGAAAATTTAACATGACCGTTAAAATTTCGACCAATGGCATAGGTTCCGGCCTTAGTTCACTGCCGTTGGCAGGTACACACTATCACTAAATTTTATCTTCCTCGAGAAACTGTACAGGCTTATATATTATTGATTAGAAAAATAAATAGGCATCAAGAGGAACCTTCTTAAACTTATACGCAGGTATCTTTTAACCGATATTTTGACTAAGAAAAACTTGTATTGTATGAAAAACTAAAGAAAATGTACAACTTAGGTAGGTACCTATTGTTTTGTTACTACATTTTTGTCCTAACCTAACCTAAGTATGACATGCTCAATCTTCAATATTATACTATCTATTTTATAGGTAACTAATATACTTATAATCTGTCTATGTTTATTGCCTAAATATACAATTTAAACAATGTATCAAAATATTATTAAAAAAAAGGTACCTACCTACACACTACATTGTTCCAGTGTTACCTACCATCAAGTGTTCTGCTGGTTGCGGCGAGTTCCCTGATTAAAAACCACCGGAGTGAAGATGGCAGCCAAAGATAGGAGCCAAAATTTCCGGAAATACCCGAGCGTCAAAGTATCATCCACCATTGCATATACACTGCTCATTCTAATTCTATTTAAATAAAATAATAACTATATATATTATCTATAATTGCTTTTCGTGCACTTATATTTTTAATATAATTTAAACATATTGTTTTTGTTTTTCTTTTTACAACTGCTATACTATCAAGTTCATATTTTGCAAAGAGGTGTAGGAACATGAAAGTAATTTTTTAAACCAGTGACGTCCTCTTGCACTACCTTGGGTCAAGAGAAAATAATTTAAATTAAACATAAGTAAAAGTTTATGCTTATAATATATTTAAATGCTTTATACATAAACCACCTAAAGTCTAGAAATATGTTACTTATAATATCCCTACTGCAAGAGTAGTGCAAGAGGACGTCACTGGTTTAAAAAATTACTTTCATGTTCCTACACCTCTTTGCAAAATATGAACTTGATAGGTAGTATAACAGTTGTAAAAAGAAAAACAAAAACAATATGTTTAAATTATATTAAAAATATAAGTGGTAATTGAATTCAATCTACGAAAAGCAATTATAGATAATATAGTTATTATTTTATTTAAATAGAATTAGAATGAGCAGTGTAGGTATATGCAATGGTGGATGATAATATTTTGACGCTCGGGTATTTCCGGAAATTTTGGCTGCCATCTTCACTCCGGGATCGCCACACGAGGACTAAATTTGAAAAGGCCTACCGCACGAACGTCTCTTCGGGTGTAATCGGAAATCGTGATGGCAGACCGCGGGAAGCCGGCAAACAAAGACAGGACACGCATGCGATCTTTTTTCCTCCATTTGTGGCGTGGTCCGTTGTCTTTAAGAAAAAACTATTCGGGACAGCTAAGCGTTGCTAACCTAACTTCTTATATTGTGTTTTGGGATTTTTAGTAGGAACTACATTAAAATTATACAGTTTTAATTTGGTTATTTATTATTGTTAAGTTTTTAAAAGTTAGTGTACGTAATGGATGTTAGAGAAAACCAAAGAACTTTACAGAATCAGACTTGGATGTACGGAAAAACCAAAAATAAAGATTTGCAGTCCTGAATGTTTGTCGCACAACGATCCCAGAGAAGACAAAAAAGAATACTGGGGCAGCTGAATATAAAACTGTGTCAAAGAGAGGAGCCCTTTAAAAAATATTTACAAGTGGACTGCTACAAAAGGTAAAAAAATCGTTTTAAAATACCTACTTGCAGTAAAGTTTTTTTTCATTAAAAACTTTTCTCAGTGGAACTAAAATAATTTTTTTGTTTTAGAAACTCAGAGAATGCAAAAATGTATGTGGAGCCAGGCAACAATATCAAATATCCTTGCAAATTTAGAGAATTTGGAAGCAATTTTATATTCAGTAATCAGGTGAGTGGCCTCGATAACATTCCAATTGTGCCAATGGAATGGGATAGGTATCATCAAGTCCTAATGGATTGTTTAATTTTTCAGGTTCTGTATAAATACTGGTGAAGATTGGGCATGAACAACTGGAATTTCATTCATTCATTTCATCATTTGGAAGTCACAGTTAAAGTTCATTGAAGGTACTTTTAGGGCTGTTTCAAGGCAACCACACTTCTTGCAGATTACTAGCTGCCCGAACATCAACCCAGTGACTCTTTCTTTACAATTCGTAACGGTTGTGCTATTTTTTTTTACAGAATTATAACAACTATTAATATTAAGTTTATTACTTATCTACATGATATCCTAAGAGGTAATGGCCAATAATTAAGGAGCGTGTAGATTGGATGAAAATATAGGGTCACAAGGACATGACATATTTTGTCCGCTGTCCTCTTATTACTGAGCTACAGCTTGCCAAATTATGGCTTTTCTTTTGAAGACTGTATCTCAATAATGGGTGACATATAACAGGATATTTCATGACCTTTTGACCCTATTTTGATCCAATCTACTTGATCCTTAATTATTGGCCATACCTTTTATTGCTCGGTGGCTAATTGTATTGAGCGTACCTTTCGAACATATTTTTGTTAATTGAATATACAGTGAGGGTACTAATTTTAATAATTTGCTGTGAGTGTTTGTATTATTGTATTACCAATATTATTGTATGTGACAATACCTGCAGTTACTATTTGTTCGGTTTAGCAATTTTAGCATTGATTTAAGTAGGTTATTTATTATATTTTCGCCTAAGTATATTTCTTTTTTAAAGCTTTTTTCTCTAATTATAGGTATGCATGGTAATTTGTTTTCTTTTTTTCTGTGCATAGTTAAGCACATGCCCCTATTGGTAAATTTAATTATATTTTTTGTTAAAACAATGTTTTTGTTTTATTTATTTTTCCTAATGTGTTAAGTACCCACTAATATTTTTTTACACTTTTGCGATACTATTTTTATGCTTTGGAAACTTTATAGCCAATAAGACTAAGGTAATTTCAAGTAACGTAAATCTGAAAGGTTCAACATGTCAATAAAAAATCGTTAGAAAACCGGAATTTCAAATGGACATTTTTCAGCATTGAAACGGTCTACCGACATCGTAGACCCATCAAACAGGAGTAGAATGTTCTTAAAAAGGCATTCATGACGACTAGAGTCAATTTCAGCAATCGGCTTGAACAAAAAAATAGGCTTCTTTAACATAACCTTCAAAATTTTTTTAAATTAGTTACAAATAGCTGCTTCCGTGTAAGTATACTGAGGAACTGCTTTTAATTGAAAGGACCATTCAATTAATGTTTGAATAAGGCCATACATTTCGTACATTTTCAAAATTCCTTGGTCGGGTATAACCATAGACATATAGAGAATGGGACAGCGCCTTCCGTATCTGACGGGTTTTATCAAATGGCAAAAAAGTATTTACTTATTTTAAAACACTACAGAAATCAATTCTAAATGGTACATAAGACCATTATTAACACATTATTTGTATTATTGTTAATTTTATTGGCTTGTTTAATAAATTTGAATTGTCGTGCACTGTCAAGTTCCGTACGTCATTGGTTTTTATGGATGCCTGAGAACGTCAGCGTGTTCCTGCATACAAAAATTCTCTGCACGTCAATAATACCCTGTTAATTCACCAATGATCTCCAGTTTATTCTGTTCGGGGCATCTCATTGGCCTGTCCCACCGAGCGAAGCCGAATACATCAGATGAGGCCCGACGGACTTTAGGCCGTATGGAGCCATCTCTTCACTCCGGTCTAAAAACCTTTCCTCGAAAGTGCTTTATGCAACGCAAGGACCTACATTTGCGCAATACCAAATCGTCTCTTGGGATTCTTTTTTTTTTCATCAATAAATAGCATTTTTTCAGTAAAAAACATAGTTCCGAGTTTCACCCGGGAACACATCATGAATTTGGCATTTTTCGCTATTTCACAGCAACTTGATGAAATAATAATCTATGGTTTTACGCATAACTACGTTAAATTAATGTTATAGGCTTTCTAAAATATTAACCTTAAACTGGTAAAAACAACTAACCTGTCAAAATGTGGATCGACTAGAAACAGCTGATTTTAGAATGTGGGCGGTAGCGTGACGACTTGTTCCTCGATACCGCAGTGCTTAGTCACGCAATGCACGGTACAAGTTTGTACCGTGACGCAATGTTTATTGTTTTGTTACGAGTCAGTTAGTAGTTGAATCTTTTCGGGCGGGTGTGTCGGTCGATTTGTATTTTAGTGCCTAAACGCGCACAAATAGCAGCGGCGATTTAGCGGGAAATTCATTTTCGATGGTCTAAATTCAGTGCGGATATCATTGTTAATTAAATAGTACGTTGGGTACGGTATCGCCGCTTTAAAATTACGATTTCCGTGGATGTTTTACCGACTTTTCAAATCAAGTGTTCGTAATTAGTGGGTTTCTTACAGACAAGTAGTGTGGTTCGCCATCAGCACCTTTAAATTGGATTATATTGTTTCTCGTAAATGTAAGTTAAAAATGTATTTTTTTATATAACTTTTTCCAATATTTAAGGGACACAATGAGAACTTTTTGCCAAATAATCAACGGAAATCAATAAATAAGCATGAAATACCCTTGAATTTTTCTTATTATTGCGTTTAAAGCAAGATTTAGGAGGATAAATAGATAGGGATACCTATATGATTATGTTAGTTTTCTGCTTCATTCAAATCTTTTATACTTAGAAACGGTGAGCATTGTGCACGAAAATTAATTACTGTTGACATCGGTTCTGAATGGTACAATTCGACATATTATTCCGTTGCACTGTCTAATTCTGCCTGATTTAGATTTTCTCCCCGAAATCGGTAATCCAGTAAGTTTGCACAATAATGATCTGGAGTTAGGGCCATCTCCAAACGATAATTAACGATATTTTGCACATCATTGGGGCTCAATTCTGTGGTCCTTCCATTTGGAATAATTTTAAGAGGTCAATTAAAATCTTTGTGGCTTCTCATAGAGTGCATAAACTTCTTTGTGCTTTATCCAGTGCAAGAGCAATATATTTAAATTTTTTAAGATATTTGTGTGCATAAGCTTTCAGATCCATATCATTTACCAGTTTAATAATGTCTTTGTCGAGAACAACCCTGTTGTTTGAACAGAGACACTATGTAATGCTGGTCAGTTTTTTAAATAACTTTCTATGCAGTTTGCCAAAGTGTTCCGGCGGACTTTGTTACATATATAATATATATATATTTATATAGCAAAATAAACGTTCCTGAAATATTTGCATATTTTTGTAATGCTACTTTTAATTTCTGGGTGTTCTTCCAAGTCATAAGCCAATAAGTTAAGTATGAGGGCTAAACAACCATAGGTTATTATATCTTTACTGTCTAGTTCTTCGAATAAGTCCTTTCTCATATTTACCATATTGGCTGCACTGTCTGTTACTACGCTAGTCACGTTACATCGATAATCTTCGTGGCACTTCCTAATTGATTTTTTCAACAATTCTAGAAGATATTTCGAGGTATGACTGCCCAGAAGTATATGAACTGATTCACTTTCGATATCGGTTACACATACAGCCACAATAGGATCATTATGGACATTACTCCATCCGTCCATAGCTAAACAAACATTTTTATTCGTCAAATTTTCTTTTACTCTTGACTGTACTGAATCGAAAACATTATCAAGTAGGTAGTTGGTTAGAAATCTCATTCCTGTTTGTGGTTTATTATCCAGGTCGCAGAATGTTAATAATAAGTGCTTTGAACTCCTGATGTTCTACGGCCGGAAATGAAATAATTAAAAGGTTTTATTATACAGAGTGGCAAAAAAGTTGCGCATAATGCCTAACTTTTGAATAATCCCGTATACGAAAAACTGAGTGTATGAATGTTGTTCAGTAAATTATTCCCCACATTTCTACCTGTGTAAATTTTTTTCTGTCATTTCTGGTTTGGTTGCCATAGACATAGACTAACTTACTTTTTTAAATGCATGTGATTGCATATTTGGATTCTACTGGGAAAACCCTGAATTTTTTGTATTTCAAATTTTTATTTATTTAAAATTGTAACAAACTTTATAATAACAAAATAAATAGCCTAGAAAATTGAAAAACTTAACATCGGAATAATAAACAAGTGAAATCTTTTCAGTGGATCAGGTGTTCAAAATGACCACCATTTTCTGCTAAGCAGAGCGTCGATCCCTGAACCCGTCTACAACGTTTAAAAGGAAGTTCTCTGGAATGGCCCAAATTTCAGCACTAATTCTGACTTTTAAAGATTCTAAGTCATTTGGACGGTTAACGTAGACTTTGTTCTTTAAGTGTTCCCACAAAAAAAAGTCGAGCGGGGTTAAGTCCGGGGATCGCGCAGTCAATAGCACCTCTTCTGCGTATCCAACGTCCTGGAAATTGCTTGCTTATGTATTGTCTAACATTTGCCGCATAATTCGCAGGTGTTCCATCTTGCTGGAACCATACCTGTTCGTTTATGCCATTATTTACACTGTTCTGCAAGAAGGAATTATGTGATTCCTGGAGGTCCAGATATTTTTCGGCATTCAAATTACCATCTACAAAAGAAGGTCCCACAATCTGTCTACCAACCATGTCCGCCCAAACATTATTTTTCGGGCCTCTGATTATGACCTTCCTGGAACCAGTGAGTATTCTCAGCAGATCAATAACGAAGTTGTGTCTATTTACAATGCCATTTAAAAAAATAATTAATCTAAATAATATATATCTATAGGGATCTTTTCGTCGATTGTGATGTGAAACATGATCAACTCGCCATAAAAGTAATTTAGTACCAGAAAATTATAACTGTACACTGTGGTACATACCTCCAAAAAAATGTAAAATACTGTATCATAAAAATTTTAAATTGTTTCTAAGACGAAATTAGAAACCTGCCAAAGAATAAACTAAAATATACCTTAACAAAATATCTAGTCAGTAAGGCCTTCTACAACCTTAATGAATTCTTTGATGATCCTGATAAAGGAATAATTCAGTGTTACATTTTAAATGTTTGTTACAATTTTAAGCATGTGTAATTTTATCAAAATTGTCATTGTCTAAATAATGTAATTACAAATTTAAAATAGTTATTTACAAGAATCTCTCGAGACATTGTCCAACAGCCCCTATTGGGTTTTTTTTTTATTATGCTTATAGTAAATGTAAGCATCTTATTATTGAAGAAATAAATATTATTGTATTGTATTGTAGATGGAAAGTCATAGGCGTGTGCACAGGGGGGGCACACAAAAAAATTAATTTTATCGACGAAAAATTCTTAAAAGACTAACCAGTAATGCCCAAAAATAAAAAATAAAAGTCTACATATCAAGCTTCGTTAGAGATGAACTTTCCAGAAATTATTATCATTTTCCTTTTTTTTTTATTTATTCCTTCATCTTGATCTTGGGTATTATTGCGTATTTTTCTTAGATTAATTGTTAATTTGTTTTTTGGTTGAATAAATTATTTTGTAACTTATTATATTGCGTATTTTTATTAGCTGTCAATAACCATCGATAGTTTTGAGCCTTAATGATTGTTATTGCTTTTTGATTTTATATTTTCATTTGAAAAAGCGCGCTTTGCCTGTTGCCTTGTTTTTTTAACGATCTTAACGACTTTTAGTTGAAAAGTGGGCGTGGCACCCAAACATTTTTTTGCCTCCGGCGGCGCCTGCTTGCCTCCTTATGTGGCCCACCTATATTAAACACTGCGCACGCCTATGTGGAAAGTAGCTTCATCCGAGAAAATTATATTTGTTGCGAGGTTATATCGTTATTGCATCTCTCGCATCATCAGCTCACAAAATTAATACTTACCTACAATATTATTAAAATTTGTATAAATTAGTATTGCCCATTCGTGATAGGGTTAAAAGTCTGATTGCGATTTTGTATAACGTCACGCCCTCTATCGTTTTTGTTTGAAAGGATTTTCTGTCACGTGGGTATTTAAAAAGTTACGTCACTTTGTTTTTCTCGAATATCTTGTAAACGGTTGGTCCTTAATTTCATTTATAAATTCGAAGGAGAAATATTTTAGGGGAAGGTAGGGTAGTAGTGAAATTTTTGTATACAGGGTGGTGCATCGATCCACGCAACATATCCCATGCAAACTTTGAGATGGTAAAATATTGGCTCCTTTGTTTATTTAAGGCCGATAATAATTTATTTGACTTTTATTAAAGGGAATACTTTGACGAACTAACTGACGAAATTTTAGCGCGATTTAATAAGTCATTAAATTAACAAATACGGTTCTGAAGCTTATTATAAAAACACCAGTAAATGTCAGTAACTGACAAGAAGGATGTATTATGACAATACATTTGTTTTCGGGTAAAATAGGTTGACTTCCCAAGTAGCATTTTTAGACACATTATGGTAAATGTGTCTAAACTATTATTTCTGTTTCCGAAACAAATTGGAAATTGTTGGCAACAAGTATGGAAATATTTGCGAAACGTATACATTTTAAATGGCGCATTAGCACGTGTTTCCAAGTGGTTGGTACAGGCTGTGACTTCGCTGTTTCGACGCAAAATCGAAACTTTTATCGAACAAGTTTCTATAAATGTGTCTTAGAGTGACAGTTCATTTTATAAAGAGGGCGCTGAGTGTTGGAAATGTGAATTGTCAAAATGGAAACATTAGGGAAACAAATAATTATAGATATTATATAATATTATACCTATAGGTTGTAATAAAATAAAACAAAGTAAACAATAAATGAAGACGGCATAATTTCGCCATAATGAATTTGTCACCAAAGAGTATTTTCTATAAGTGATAGATTTAATTTGTAGTTTATTGCAAAGGAGATCCAAAAATCAATGACGAAATAAATTTTATCGTGCAATTCAGTAATTTAGCTTTATATTCTTAAGACGCTCCCAGTTTATTGACATCTACACATAGGTAAAATAAATACTTTGTCAAAAAATAAAATTTTAAATATTTTTAAAATTTTACTTAATTCTTTTTTCAATTGATTAAGCTAGCAAAATGGAACTAATATAACCACTTTTTTACACTCCAAATGAAGCAGGAAGTTAATTAAAGTCCATTTTAATAATATAAAATTGCATTTGTCAAAATGGCCGCCAGAAAGCGAGAATTATTCTGGTCCAAAATGGAGTCGACACACAATTTCTAGTATTTGGTTTCTATAATGTTTCGAAAATCATGTGGCTATAATTAATAGAAAATGTGTCAAAACATGAATAATCTTTCGATATTGTATCGAGACTACGCGGAACAAACGTCGCTAAAGTAAAAATATTACGGTCCCGTCAAGCGGAAGGGTAAGCTCAGAAGCATAAAACTTCTGTATACCGTCACGTTATACACTGCCACTTGTCAAATAGTGTACTCTTTCTTTTTTCTTTTTAGTGTTTTGTAAAACTGCGAGGAATGTTTAAACTGTTGTTTTCTCCCCATATTATAACAAATAAAAAACGTAAAATGATTCAAGAATATTTAAAATATCAAAAACTAAAATAACTGCAATGTAGAAATTATAGGTTATAGTAATTAATTGTTCCGGGATTTAAATGTTTCTGGCAGTTTCGAAAATTGTTTTCTTCACAAGTTTCGTAATTAAATAAACATCAATGTTTGGCAAATATTTCGAAACTGACAGTTCTTAATTGTTTCTAGTACCTAAATGAATTCGAAAATGTGTCGCAAAAGTTTCTCAGCAAAGAATTTGTGTCCAATTTGTGTCTATAAATGCTACTTGGGTTCAAGGTTTAAGATTTTTAATACAATTTGGTTTGTCTCTCTGTTATACAAACAAAAATATAGGGGAGGAGATAAATCAATAAAACAGTTTTGGTAAACAAAAAGTACTTTATTTTTCGAGAATTTGACTTTCTAATGCATAATAAAACAACTAAATTACATACTTAACTAATTATTTAATTAAATGTTCAAACAACCCCCCATTTGCTGCTAGGCAATACCCCAGACGATCATAAAATTCGTTTCGAACATTTCTTAATTGATACACGGACAGCCTTCACACTCTGCAGTAATAGCATTTTTTAAATCCTCCAGCGTCTCGTATTTAAAATTTTTGTAGATGGTTGTTTTTAGGTGTCCCCATAAGAAAAAGTCATTCGGCGAAAGATCGGGAGACCTAGCTGGTCAATTAATTGTGTAATTTAGTCCAATAACGTTTCCTATAAAAACATTTTCTAAATACTCCCTAACTACTGCGGAGTTATGAGCTGGGCAGCCATCCATCTGGAACCAAATTTCTTGATTTCCTCGAACAACTTCATGCAACGCAGGCGTAATTTCATTTTGAAGTAGTTCAAGAAAATATTGAGCGGTTAAATTTTGATTTAAAAAGAGTGGTCCGATGATATGATGTCCCAAAATGCCAGCCCACACGTTGACTTTTTGGGGATACTGCGTTGTTTCAATAAACCAAAATTCATTTTCTTGGCTCCAGTATCGAAAATTTTGTACATTAGGTTATTCAAGGTAAAAGTACATTCTTCGGTGAAACAAATATTTTGCAAAAATTCCCTGTCATTGTTTGCTAGTTCCATCATATTAAAACAAAAATCATTCCTTCGAATCATGTTCCCATCTCTTAGTTCTTGAACTCTATGGTATTTATACGGATAATATTTATGTTTACGTAGTAGGTACTCGCAAAACGGTTGTATGATGTTTCCCCACTTCGTCTCCAATATGCCTAGTAGGTACTTATTACTTATAATTCCCTTATCTCAGTTGAATCTTTTCAGGCGGGTGTGTCGGTCGATTTGTATTTTAGTACTCTTCCGCGCGCAAATTACAACGGCTATTTAGTGGTAAATTCATTTTCGATCGTGTAAAGTCTAAATTCAGTGCGGATATTATTGTTAAATAGTACGTAGGGTACGGTATCGCCACCGGCCTCCGTATTATCGACGATTTCTTTAGTAGGTACCGAGGGTGTTTAATCGACTTTACAAATCTAGGGTTCGCAAATTAGTATGTTTCTTACAGACAAGTAGTGTGGTTCGTCGTCAGCACCTTTAATTTGGATTATATTGTTTCTCTTAAGTAAATGTAAGTTGAAAATTGTTTTTTTGTAATGTTTGTACAAGATGCATAGTACCAGGCTTTGCTGCAACCTTCACAGAAAATTAAACAATTCCTATCATGGAAGTTATGTGGCTGATATCACTACCGACATCCATAATTTGGATTAGTGGATTAAAAGAATTTCTAATATACCTATACTATAGGATATATGCATACTATGTATTTTGCTCTACTACAGTCACTTCTGAGCTATTACAATGTGCTGATGGTGAATAGCCACATAACTTCCATGGCAATAATTGTCCCAACAATGGTATCCTTAGAAGTTATCTTATAGCTAACGTAAATAGAACCTTCATAATTTTGATAGTAGTTCAATGTTCAATAAAGTCATGAGGGAATAAGAAGAGAAATAATACGAAACTCTTACTTTTATATTTTATTTTAATGTAATTCTAAAGATGCAATTTTTGTTAAGAAAAAATACATAGACATAGTGCATTATAATAATAATAAGAATAATTTACTATACATTCGCTGTACAAAATCTATAAAAGTAGATTTTAGTGAAAGTTACGTTACAATAAATAATATACAGTACTTTACTTAACGTCAATAAAGTATAATTTGGGTTGGTATTCTTAGTGCCTTTACTTGCTCCCTTAATCTTGCTTTTGTGGGAATTCCAGAAGTCAAAAGAATTGATGGTTGAGTACTTGTTGACAGGGATTATAGAGAGGAGATGATGTACTGCGCTTTTGATGTCTTATAAAAATTGGATTTAAAAACTAAATCCTATAAGTATACGTAATAATTAGACTAGTACCTAATAAAAATACTTCCATTGGTTTCAAATTTCTTTAACAACCTGTTTATGACATTTGATTAATTAGTGACATCGTTATGACTTTAGCCCTAAACTTACCTCCAATGCGTCGTAAGGTCAGCTCTTCTAAATTTTTACTTGAATTTGGCAGTTGTACTTGTGGGGTCATAGATACGCCTAAAATTAAAAGGAAACCAGTTTTACAGGGTGGCCAACTATCCCTAGCAACAAAAGTAAAGTTTTTAAAATTTGATTTAAAACCATGTTAGAGGGTCAGGACTTTTATAATTAAAAATAATTTGAAATTTTAGTGAGGACGATTATATACCGGGTGGTGCACGACCCGACTGGCCATAGGAAATCCCATGTAAATTTTGCTAGCCCCGTATATTGGCTATCCTGTTAATTTTACATCATGCACAATTGTATTAGACTGTTTTGAAGGTCCTTGTATGATGAACTGGCACACCAAATTTTATTATTTTTCAATAAGCCAATTGAAAGTTATTTATTTCGTTTTAGGTACTTGCGTTTATTAAACGAGTACAATAATTATTTGTTCTTATACTGTAATAGTTATTTACGATATAAGTGTTGTAAAGATTCATATTACAACACGAGATGTTAAAGTTGTTAAACGAGGCGTCAGCCGAGTTTAATCAAACATCGAGTGTAGTTATATGAATTTACAACAAGAATATTGTACAAAATTTTATCTACTTCCATCTATGAATAAAAATATTTGGCAAAAGGCATTTTTAAAAATAAAAATGCACCTGCTATTAAAAATAGTTTTGTAAGGGCATCTATTACAGCACTAGTGCTGTAATGGCATCTATTACAGCACTAGTGCTGTAATAGATGCCATTACAAAACGATTTACAGAACTGTAAAATTCATATTACTAAATGAAAGTAGATAAAACATGTTACTAAACTAATAAAAAATAAAAGTTCTAGGTATTGGACATTATCATAATAAAATTATTACTGGTGGTTTCATTGAGGTATTTACCAGAGCCGCATTTAATTTTTAGTAATTTTACGAAGAGTTTTTTCTTAATAACTTTTATTTCAGTTATTAAAAAATAATGAACTTTGGTGGTTATACAAGAACCTTCAAAAAAGTCTAATCCAATTTTGATGTAAAATTTATAGGGGAGTCAATATTTGAGGGTAGCAAAGTTTACATGGGATTTTCTATGTCCAGTCTGGCGGTACACCACCCAGTATATATAGCTTATAATATCAGCCGAACTTGCCTATAAAGCATTTTAATTTGTACAGAAAGTCTTGGATGTTTTTAAAATGACAAGAATCATTATTTTTTGCATCTTAACTTGATTGTATTTGTCAGTGAATCAACTGAAAGTTTGCCACTTTGTTAATTTTATATTTAATTTTCTTTCTTTGTATTGTATTGGTAAAGTCTTGTGGATAACTTGGATAAACTATACCTACTTGTCTCCAGGCAAGTGAAAGATTTTACTGATGAGGAACCTAAAATATAGTTTAAAAAAGAAACGAATTGACCGATGTCTTATACTCAGGGATCTTGAAAATAATTTTTCCATTAATCTAATGTATATGAGGGTTGTTGGTATGTATGGAAACGGTCGATTATTTCTTAAAGTAAAACAGCTAGCAAAAAATAATTAAGACAAAAGTTTAAGGGTTTTTTAAAGTCTATAAAAATTTTAATAGAATAAGTATACAGGATGAGTCAGCCGTAGGAAAACAAAGTTTCCTTTTTTTTAATGGAACTCTATCTTAGAATATTTTTGGATTTAACATTAAATTACAATTATTTTTTGATAAATACATTGTCTAAACCTAATAGTTTCGAGATATCGACTATTGAAAAATTACATTTTTGAACTTTCACAGCCTCAAGCTTTCTATCTTTCTAACGGTACGTCTTAGAGTAAAACGGCTTACATATCCCTGTCTTAGTTTTTTATTATCTTCCAACTGGTGTCAACTTCTGATTAAACCGGATATAACTCAAAAGCCGGAAATATAGTGCTTCCCGTTTAACCGGAAGTCGATATTTTTGGGAAGATAATAAAAAAGTAAGATAAGGATATGGCAGCCATTTTGCTCTACGGCATAACATTAGAAAGCTAGAATCTGTCGAAAGTTCAAAAATGTAATTTTTCAATAGTCGGTATCTCGGAAACTATTAGGTTTATACTATAATATAATTATTAAAAAATAATTGTAATTTTATGTAGAATCCAAAAATATTCTGAAGTTAAGCGTGTTCCATTAAAAGAAAGTAACTATGTTTCTCTACGGCTTTTCGGCTCATCCTGTATATTTATTTTTTTAAAATTCTAATAGACTTCAAAAAACCCTAAAACTTTCGTCTTAACTATTTTTCGCTAGCTGTTTTGAAATAATCGACCGTTTCCATATTACCAACGACCCGGTACGTAGATATTGAGATTGTAGTGGATCCAAACAGATCGCGTTACTTTTGTAATAAATTAAATACTCTGTATAAGTGTAATCATTTTATTTAGTTTAATAAAATGGTGGGCGAGTGTTTGCCTCTCCCGACGCGTTGTCTATGAAGGTTTTTGAAAACATAGTCATAATCTTATTCTCTGCCTAAAAACTAACTCCAACTGTTTTCCACTTAAAAAAGGGTCTCGGGTCACACGCTTATCGCGTCTCAAGTGTCACTGTTAATGTCTTTCAATAACTCGACCCTGTGGGTTCTTTACGTAATAATTTTTAAGTGCCAAAATATAATCACCTAATAAATACAAAACTGTACAGAGATAAAGGAAACAACTAACTCGAAAATCCAATAGTTTTTGATGGAGTGTACCACTGATAAAACCATCTTCAATAGCGCTAAGAAAACATTGCGGACAAAGCTTGTGCAACCAAAATCATACGCGTTTCACCTTTGGTAGGTAATGTACTTTTACCAAATTGTTTCTCACAAGGCCTTTATTTAATTAGTATATCCAAGACATCCTTATACAGCAAATCTTCTGTGTTTCAGGCGACAAACGAGGCCTTAGTTATAAAAAACATACTTAATTAGATTTTAAAAAATGACTAAAATTGTTGGCCTTCGTGCTTCGTAGGTACAACACCGCCCATTATTAAAAAGTTTAAAGAATTATTTAATTTATTTATTAGCATTTTGTGTGCTATTATATTGCCTGTTATTACTGTATGGATTTCTTTGTCCATAATCTTGTTTATTCTGTTGATGGTTGGAATTAAATGTATTCTGTGCATATAGGTGATAATATGCTGATAATTAAAGCTACTATAATTATGGTCTAGGCATAGTTTCTGATGGTACCTACTAGGGCTTTAAAAAGATTTTGTGTTTATTTGAAATTTTCCTCTTCATTAATTTGAGTCGTAGCTAGGTAATTCTAAGCAATCAGAATTTTTAAGTCTGATAATGGGTAAAGGCCCAGGTAAACCTCTAACGAACGTCCTTAAAGATACTTGATCGTATTGACGTCAATAAATCAATTCAGTGGCTTTATCCATTTCTGTCTCACTAAATTAATTTATTTTTTGAGCGAGATTGCTTCGCAAAACTTGTAATCGCCAAATCTAAAGAATGTTAATTTTTGTACGGGGCGACCATAAACAAATCTTGTTCTAAACATTCCAAGTTTCGTTTATCGTCAAAATAAATCATTTAAATTAAAGCTTTTTTAATTTGATCCCATGTTAGGACTGTTAGGAGTTCCATTTTACAACTACTAATATCTGCGCGATCGATTAGTTTCATTCGAATTGTTCTTATGAAATATATTTTAAGAACATCGTCATTTTGTTGACCATATAGGTTGTAATAAGGAAATCACCCGCTGATAGAAAGCTTGATAAAGTATTGGGGGTCACCATTATATGGGGAAATTGCATTTATAAACATTTTTGAGTAGGGTGTAATTGACACGTACCTTGGGTGTGCTTGTACTTGCACTTGATTGATTGTTCATTGTAAAATCTTTGTTTTGATCTTTGTTTCCGGAAACCGCTTCCATCTATATGTGAAAAACTAAACGTAGAACATTTTTACAAATTTGACAGTATGCTAATGTTGCTGGGGGCAACCCGGCTAAAATATTTTTAATAGGACGACACTTCCGGCGATACCGGAAGTGGGTGTCAACTTGCTTATTTTAAATGGAACACCCTGTATATTATTACATTTTTGAATTGTACTTAAGATTCTAGGTAGATTTTGTATATCTATCATGTCCTATACCCATGTCAAGTGTTTTTGCCATATTTATGGGTTTATGTAAAAAAGTGACCTTTGCAGACCATAAAATAATTATCAACTTTTCCTATAAGGAAGTCTTTAATTATTATTTCATTTGGTTTTGGTTCCTTGTAAAAAAGGACCTGCTTTAATAGATTTTTTATAATATTTAGATAGCTATTAGTTAATACAGGCAGGGTGTTTAAACAATAAGATTAAAAATGAAATTAAGAAAAGTGCAAAAAATTACATTTTCAAATGGAAACCCCTATCTATTATTTTTGTAGTAAATGTTCAAACTGAGGTCCATCAACTTTCAGATATTTTTCGCATCTAAGCAACACTTGTTCGTGAGTCGCTTTTCTTATCGACATGGGACTTTAATTTGCAAATTCATTCCTCAGTCGGTGCATGCAAACTTCCATAGTTGTTGTGGGAGTATTATACACTCGATCTTTAATTGTACCCTAGATAAAAAGATCGTGTACTGTACGATCTGGGGAGCGTTCCGGACTTCCCTGACGATGTAAGACATCTACTGTAGTAGGTATGGTTTAATGACTCTTTATGGCCTCTGCCTATAAAATATTAAAATTTCATTAAATTATTCAAGCCAGTTCAAAATTTAAAGCCAAAAAAGTAAATCGCTGGGTAGGTACCCCTTTTGGGCTTTGTATCTCCGTTAAGGGGCACTTTTCTTCTATGAGAAATTAGGGTTATTTTGACCTCTGTTTGCTCCTCAGAAATTAGGAGGTACTTCTCGGACACGCTTTATTTATTGCATCCAAATGCCTGCAAAAATATTCTAACGGTTTTAGGTGACCGTTAAAATCGGTTTACTTCACATATATAAAGGAACAAAACTTCTAGGAATTATTGATCTCCCCAGTTCATGAAAAAGTTAAAATAAATCTATTTATAGTTAGTGGTCTTTGTTCTCAGTTTATAATATGCAAATGAGGTTCTTTGTGACGACGTGCCGACACCGGGCAATAATATTTCGGTCTTTATTCCGCTGTATTTTTTGATTGGCCGTTTAAAAACATGGCCGCGAATCGCCGGCCGCTGTATAACCGACGCCGGCGCGTCGACGCGTCATCAACAGAGTCCAACCAATCAGAGCGCCGTACGTTGGGGAATCACGCGCCAAATGATGGAATTAACAAAACCGAGCCGGCCGCCTGCGCTGGCTTCCAAATCATTTGAACAGCAGCCGTTCTTGTACCCGTTTGAGGTTTTTGCTACAGAGTAGTGGTCCGCCATTGTTCTTGAATTTTAAGAAATCCATCGTGGTGTGAATTTGGGTGAAACAGTGTCTTCGCTCCGGATTTTCGTGTTTCAATTAGCAACTCGTTTTTTTCTACGGGGAAGTAGACGTTGAGGCTTATTGCATAGACATTAGAAAATCACGAAATTAAGTGCGTGTTAATATTCGGGTTCCACTTCACGTCGATTTTGGATGAGTAAGTTATAGTGTAGGTTTCTCTGGCGTCTAACCTGTTATTTTCATTAAAACAAAGATGTTTTAATAACGTTCTTTATTTGAAAAGTAAGAATAACGTGCATATTTTCAAGTAACTTAGTGACTATTAGAGTTAAATAACTCGTTTCCGAAACTTTGTTTTTAAAAACAATTTTATTCAAAAAATGGAGTTTTAACAATCGTGGAGAATTTGACTTAACTTAATAGCTAACGAGCATTACGACGACTAAAAATCTATAAACCTAAAAAATCGATAAATCTAAAGGGCTTAAGACTTTAAGACTACTTATAAGTATATTAATGACAATGTAAACACTTAGGCTTAATGTCTTTTAGATAATGGCTGCTCCAAGTCATAACTCTTCCCTCCTCAAGTTCAGAAAATCTGGGTTCAGAGATTTTCGGAGCATTTTCTTGGATATTCCTTATGGGTAGTCCTTTCCTTAATTTCCATAAGATAAATATAATTATTAATACAATAATTATAGGAATGAGTAAAAATGACCAGTAAGCTTGGGAAAGTGGCTTATTATCTAGATTGGCAAATCTTATGCGGTTAAATTCAATCTGTGCATTTTTTAGTTCTTCGTAATTAATTTTTTGAACTTCGATATGAGTGGTCTTCTTATCCTCTGTATTAGGTAGTCGTATTTCAGGTATTTCTAGAACATATTGAAGGTCTGATTTGTTTTCTTTTTCGTACAATTTTCCTTCAATTTCAACTGGACAATTGGGGAGCTCTAATATACTTTGGTTTTTTAATTTAAAACAAATTATTTGATTGACAATTTGTTTTAATTATTATTTCCTTAGCTGGTATGATTAAAATTTCTTCTCAATGTAATTTCTCGACTGTTGTTTCTTTGTAATGGACATTAATAATTGGACACTCGTTTTTTATTGCAAATAATAATTTGCGAATACAGGATTATTCATTATACATGGTTTCTTGTTTACAAATAAAAATGTCTTCTATCTCGGGGCACAATTTTGCTGTTGACCATTGGATACTTTCAGTAAGTAATACACAGGGATTAGGTAAGTCAATTGTTTGGTTTAGTATAGGTTTTGTTAACTGGGCAAAGTTTTTTTTATAAATTCTCTTAATATCCGATAAGGCCCAAGAATGATTTAATTTCTTTAGGATTTTTTGGCATAGGGAATTTTTTTATTGCTGTGGATGGGTCTTATTTGATGGAATAAAACTTGATTATTTGAAAAGGAGCAACTTTCATCTTTATTTTTCTCCATCGACCGATGACAAGTCCATGACAAGTGACAACTTTCACCAAACATATTGCCAACCTAACATTTGGCGCGACATTTAAAAACGAACCTAACCTACATTGCTTCGATTTTTTTTTATTGGGTTTAATACCGTCAGTTGTAATAACATGTCCTAGGAACTCTACAGATTTACAAAGAAATTCGCATTTATCTAACTGTATCTATATTTTTAAATTATATTTTAGTCTGTTAAATACTAGTTTTAAATTATTGCAAATGTGTTTTTGAAGGGAAGTAGAAAATATTATTACGTCGTCCATATAAACAAGGCATATTTTATTTTGCAAATCTTTCAATCGTTGAAAGTCGCGGGGGCATTTTTTAACCCGAATGGGCATTCCAACGTACTCATAATGTTCGTTTTCGACATTAAATGCTGTTTTTGAAATATAATTTGAATATACTTCAATTTGATGGAAGCCAAAGGCTAAGTCTAGAGTTGTAAAATATTGGCTTTTTCCTAATTTGTCTAAAATGTCTGATATATTAGGTAATGGGTACCTTACTACCTATCGTACTATCGTCTACTTCTAGTTTTTTCGTAAGGTTTTCTATAATCGGTCACAATGCGCCATTTTTGTTTTCCCGACCCGTCAATTTTCTTTGGAACAATCCAAACAGGGGCGGACCAAGGACTGGATGAAGGGCGAATAATAATTCCGTCGTCCAACATTTGCGATATTTGTTTTTGTACTTCCTGTTTGTGTACGTAGGGATATCTATATACGTTTTTGTATGGATTGGTATTTCGTCAATTGTTTTGATTTCATGTTTGACGTTACTGGTAAATGTCAGTTTGTCGTTTCGTTTGGTCTAGGTAAAACTTCTGGGAATTGCAAAATTAATTTTTTTAATTCCGATTTTTCTTTTTGATTTAGGTGTTGTGATCGTGTTAAAGAAAGGTCATTTGACTGATTATTATTTACATTAATATTAGAAGATTGAATTAAATTTAAATCAGAAAAGCTTGAAAATTTTGTTTCATTCTTAATTTCGTTAATAATTTGATCTATCTATGGTATTAAAAATTTCAAAATTTTCAGTGTGAAATGTTTGCGCCTCGGTTTGCGCTGTTTGTCTAATCGAATCAGGGTAAAAATGAATTATAATAATGCTTGCATTTGTCAGGTTTTTTATTTCTAAAGGAACCGTCTTATTATTTACTTTTAAAATACAGGGTGATATTTCAATTATTTTATTATTTATGTATGGCATTAGAAGTTCCGTATTTTCGTCTAAGTCGGTGTTTATTTGTTTTAAAACAATGGAGTAGGGGGTATTTCTATTTTTTGCAAGTTAAAGTCATCTCTATAGAAAAGTGGTATTGTGCATGTTTCACTTACTAAACAACCATTATTTAGATCAGTATTTAATTTTAATTTTCTTAAATCGCGTAAGCCTAAAATACCATCAAAATAATCATGAAAATCGTAAAGTATATGAACTCTAGGTTTTCTTCTAAGTTATATTCTAACAACAGTGGTATTTTAGCTTAATACTGTTGGTAACACAAAAGTAACTACTTTTCCCCCATACTTGCACGAGCAATGCAATAAATATCGCGGCAGACCGATAAAATTTTCGTGCAACTTAGTTGCACCAAGGGATCAGCTGAGCT
Organism: Polydrusus tereticollis; assembly: GCA_963920685.1. Taxonomy (NCBI): domain Eukaryota; kingdom Metazoa; phylum Arthropoda; class Insecta; order Coleoptera; family Curculionidae; genus Polydrusus; species Polydrusus tereticollis. Next base: position 207,411,249 of record OY987326.1, read on the forward strand.
TCGACTGCGCATGCCTTTGGCAATTCTTATTGCGTCTTGCATGGACTTGCATCGAGTTGCGTGACTGTAATACGGCTTTTAAGATAGAAGTATGACATCCGGTATCTACAAGTAATTTTAAAGGGGGTTCTGATATTTTTATGTACGGTAAAGTATTTATCTGAAAACTATTTACATTTGATACGGGTTGGTTTCCGAGGCTTGCATCTGAAAATTTTCATAAGATTGAAAAGTTTGATTTTCATTAGGCGTATATTCTATATCATCAGTGTTTTCTTGTTCACTTTGTTGATTGTAATGTGTGCATGTTGTCGAGAATGTGGTAATCTGAATAATTATAAGATTATACCATTCTGTCGTCTATTTTTGACTTCTATCTCTCTCTGTAACTATATTGCTTACACAAAAACTTTTGTTTTGTCTTGGAACCTTATCCTTACATCACATTTGCGAGTTCTTTGAATTATCTATCTTTGTCTCTGTTTTTCTTTAACATCTGACGGTTTTGATGAATTCAACCTCACATACAAAAAAGATTTTCATACATATTATTAAAATTAAAATTTAACGCCTGCAAGTTATACCACCATCTTTGCATCACTTGTAATGATGATGCCTATCTATACTGTTTCTTTAATATATCATACAAAATGTTTAAATTTAAATTCAAATTTTACCGCCAGGAAATAATACCAACAATATGTCAATGGTACTCCCTGCACACAATAGCATGCGTGGTGCATGTTTTTTACATCATCAAGGTTAGTTCCCTCTAGTAAAATGGACGCTTTTAAAGTTTTTTTTAATATCATCATGTAATTTACGTCGCCTTTAGGCCCAAATTTTTAATGTTTTAAGTTTTATACATATACCTGTATGTTGTGTTTTGTGGTTGGTTATATTTTGACAAAGTAAGTAACGAGAAATTGGTGAGAATTTTTACATTCACTTTTATCTAAGATTTTCAATTAACTTTAACTATCAAAGATTCGTAAAATTTCACAATTGTTGATTTCTTTTTTTCCTTTCTTGCCTTGTAGGTAGTACTGATGATGGCGTAACTGCCGAAAGCGCTCTACGGATATGATTTTATTCAATAAACTTGCACTAAGTACAAAATTAAAGAAATTCTTTCTTAATCTTTGATGGTGCACTCAGCCCCTTTCCTAATTTATAATTATAAGAGTAACTTTCTTCATAATTATTGCAATCTGTATTTTGTGATTCACATACAGGATGTTCGTAGTTTTGGATATTAGATGCGGGATATCCGTCATTTAAATTAGTGACTTGGGTGAAAACGAATGGATTTTTGTAGGAGTTACTTGAAAATGGGTTTTCTCTTCGCCCTATATTTTTAGTTTGTAGAAAAGGTATTCTGCTTGTTGTGGACATTGGTGTGACTTTTTCGGTGGGTTTATTAGAATTTTCTGGAGAAAAAACATTTCTGGGTTTTCCAAAAACTTGCCTATATTAGTGGGAAAATGGTGATTGATTTGTCTTGGTTGGACGTTAATCGGTTGGCTTGGAAACACTCGAGTTTGAGAGAAGGTTGGGTTATTGTGAAATTCTTTGAAATTATTCGTCTGGGGGCATAATTCACGTTTGGCGTAAATAAATTGGGGCGGTTATATGCCATAAATTGATTTTGCGAATTGTTTAAAATTAGGAAATGGTATATGATTAATTTTTTGTGGTTGATATACAATTTTTTGTCTTATCGGGTTTGGTAAAGGTGGTCTATTTGCATTAATATTTAGTCTCGAGTTAATTTGTTGCTCTATCAAATTATGCTTAAAAACAATGTTGTTTGCAGCTTCTAAATTTTTAGGGTTTTGCATCATTAAGATACTTCTTAATTCGCTAGAAACGTTTGCTAATAGAACTGTAATAGCAGTTGATTTAGCTTGCTGAACCAGAGCTTTTTTAGTCCCTTCATCTAGATTAATATCGGCATGTGTTTTGATGGCGATTTTTGAATGAAGTAATTTTAACCTATCTATAAATTCTAAAGCTGACTCATGTCTATTTTTACAAAGAAAATTTAATTGTTGTGAAATAATGTTTCTGTCTGTTTTATCGCCAAATTTTAATCTTAGAGCACTTTTTATATCTGACTAAGATTTTAAGTCAGGTCTACAAAATATAAAATCACCTGCTTCATCAATTATTCTTGACGTTATAGGGGCAAAAACGAATTCTTTTAGACTTTCGTCTGTTGTATTCGCTGCGTATCTATTGTGAAATTTATCGACACTATTGATGTGTTCACTACCTACGACCGAAAAATGGTCTTAGTGTGTGTGCAATTTCCTTAGCTGCACTTATTGACTAAACAGGTTAGTTCAATTATTTAATACAATTAACAATTAACCTGTTTTGAAAAGGCTTCCTGTAGGTAACATTAAATAATTTTAAAGGAAAAATATTTCATAATTGAATACCTACTGAAATCTTTAAACATGCAATTAATTGAATATTCAAATATTTGAATACTCGAATAATGGAACATATGAATGATTTTAAAGAAAAATATTCAGTATTTCAGTATTTGAATATTTAAATAGTCGAATTATTCAAGTTTGAGTTCTAGCACTGGTATATAAAATAGGTTATTTATTAAAAAGTTCCCTATCCTATCTTTGAATTGCTTTTGTGTTAGAGCGCCCCTTCAGTAATGGGTAATTTAATAAAAACTTAAGCAGCCTAGCATGTTGACACCTTTTTAGCCTGCCATGACTTAGTAAGGTCATTTTGACCACGCAGTATCATGGGTGTGCCACACCATTTATTTTGTTTTATATTGGTCCATGTTTTTCCTTACATGCCTACTTTCCAGAACATAAACAAAACTGTATTTTTGAAAATAAGAAATTTATTTAACTCCATTAGGTATTACATGTTTTCTAATTTATCCAAATCCCCTAATCAGTGTACAAGACACTGGTCTCGAGGACAGTAACATAATATTATATTGACATTGACAACTATACTAGTCAACTAGCGAATTCGAAATAACAAACAATAAAGTTCAATTTAAACTAAAGGGAACACTCAGTTCCATTTATACACTCATTGATGTTATTCATGTAAAGCTCATGTAAGGTTCGAAAACTTCCCGGGTAGTTCGAGATAATCAATTTTTATGCTCGGAATTCGGAATATCTAACCTCACAACTTGACCATAACTTCAACCTCACCAACTTTTCGAGTTTATAAATCCAGCTTAAACGAAATCTCAAACATTGTAGTACAATTTTAGTTCTCTCACAAAGGCATATTGTCACTTTTCTTATTCATAATGACTTGCGGCAGTCTTTTCCTTGATAAACTGGATTGTAGAAGCCTTTATTTGTCATATCATTACTTTGATATAAATTGTCACATAACCTGGTATTATACAAATGAATAGTATTGCTAATTATTTATTATTCTATGAATTAGCTTACACTGCTCAAATTCCAATATGGTGCGCAGCTTGCAGATATCCAGATCTCTGTAGGTCGTCGGTGTGGGTGAGGCGATTGTATTCAAAAAGAACTTTCAAAATCTTATTTTGCAAAATTTGCATCTGCTAGATATAGGTAGTTAAATGTGATTTATATCCTCCGCGATAACTCTGCCCGCCCTGCAGGATGATTATTATTAAAATTTACCATTCCACACGTTCCCCAAACTGGGATCATATACCTGATGTGCGACAGAAAAAAAGCATTATACCTACATACCGGGTGACAACGAATGTTGTTACCCCCCCCCCCCCCCCCCCCCTATTTTTCCCGTAGTTTTATTAATACAAATTTTAAAATTTCAGGAGATTCTAAGTGTATATTTTGCTACTTTTTAGTGAAATCGTACTTTTAAAATCACTTCCGGTTTGACCGGAACTGGTATCAACTCTTTTGTTTTAAATGGAAACCTATTATTTTTATTTTATATTTGAATTCTACGGCCAATTTCCTTTAAAATGACGTATCACACATTATCATTTGTTTTTAAAATGGCTTCCAGGCTAACTTTTCAAGGAAATCCTTAGATGGCCATGGATTCGCTAATACAACATGATTCTTTGAGAGTGGGCCATGGAAGTTTTAAAATGGTCTATTTTAACCTGTTTTATGTTGAACAATTACATTCTTTGCGAAAGATGCTTCTGTCAAAAATATTTTAGATATGTCATTTTTTTTTAAAGAATGAGGAAGAATTACTCAATATTTTTAAATGGCAACAAGGCATTTTTTTAGGGCCAAAAAATAGCTTATTAAATTACCTTTTTGAAAATGTATCATAAGTATGGTATTATACTTAATGAAGCGGCCAAAATTAAAAAATAATCGAGATATTTCAAAAAATAAAAAATAAAATGGAATCCTTAAATGTTTGTTACGAACACTTTTCATTTAGTAAAACAATAACAATAAAGGTAACAAATGTTCAAAATGCCCTCCTTGAAAAGTTAGCCTGGAAGCCATTTTAAAAACAAATGATAATGTGTGTTGAGAACACGCCGAATGTTAAAGCAAAGTACGCCACTGATGGCATTCTTGGAAGTCTGATGTATATAGTGTACATACATAAGGCTTATGTAGCGACCGCACGAGGCAAGGACAACCGTGTGCTGTCTGCGTCTTCATTAGTTCATCTCTTTTCCTCACGTATACGTAAATATCCAAGATTCATCATAAAATCCGCCTGGTAAGGCATTGTTGTCATATGTACTTAGGCGCTTCACCCAAAATAAACACCTACCAAGCTGCGTGAGAAAGGGAGAAGGACGCGAGAGAGGATGAGGCAACGCAGCCTCCAGACGGTCGCCAAGCAGAGAGTTGGCTACACGCATTAAAATATAGTTTGAATAAAGAGACTGTTCCCCGAGAGTTCGGTCGGCGGTACATGTCACACGACTGTTTTAAAATGTAAAGCACGTCACCTGGGTGGAAATTGTCCGCATTTCTTGTACTATGTAGTCAAAGTTAACCAAAACAAAATTTAATAAGTTAATACAATGTGAAAGTATTGAGTACTATGGAAACTGCAAAATTAGATAATTATTCCTTATCTAATTGGAGCAAATTAGAGTTAATGGTAATAAATAAGACTTACGTGAAATTATCACCTGGGTCATTACAATGTAATTCATTCAACAGTGCTTGTTACCGGGCCGACAAGAAAGATTCGGGATCATGAAACAAAGGTAAGAATTACTGATCTGAATAAGAATAAATTTATACAGTGTACTCACCGGGGGGATTCCGCCCCCTTACTTCATTCTGTCCATTATACAATCTTAGGCTTGTCTATATCTATTTCCAGTAATTATGTCATGTACCATATTGTTATAGTTTACCTATTACGCATCTTCAACAACTAGCTAGTGTCACCCTAAAATAAGTCAAGGCTTCCCCGGACACCCAACTGCCGCTAAACAGTTAGCATCCCAACAAATTGAGCAAGGGGTACATTTAATGTTCCCCGTTACCTATTTGTGTCAATCGAGTCACAGTAAGAACCCCTAAAACTTACATGCATGTCAACGACTCGAAGGAACAGCGCTCGTACATTATGTACAGGGGCTTTCTTCACAAGTGTGCATTTGTACGTTCTACACCAGCGTGCACTTGTACATTCTCATCGCCTCAATATTTGTACAGGGTGATTGTTTATATTTTACTCGATGGATATCTCGGTTACTATTGGTCTTACAGAAAAGTTTAAATTAGCAATTTTGAAGTACTTTTTATGGGCATTAAGAATCCGCCATCGGAAAAAACAAAAAAGCATCAGAAACTTAAAATTTTCAAGTCACCTGGTATTTTTTAAATGGAACACCCTGTATTTTATATTTTTAGTCGCTAGATATCGTTCTCCTGAGTTCAAATATATATAGTTTATTATGGTTATTTTTGTTAGTTTACGAAAAAAATAGACTTTTTCGTATAAACCTAAGACAGCGGTGGAAGGCCATTTATACGACCATGCTGATTTGTTTTTATCAAAGTAGCCATGGATAATAAAACAAAGAAATATTGTTTAATTTTATTATTAACTATTCATTAAAGTAGTTGTTCAAAATGGCCCCCATTTACATTTACACACAAACGATATCTTTTCTTTAAATTTTCTATAGATCCTCGTAAATTTTCCGGCTGGTTGTTGAGATTATTAATTTCTTCTTGTATTTTGAGTTGCATTTCTTCGATAGTTCGGGTTCGGTCCATATAAACTTTTGATTTTAAATACCCCCATAAAAAAGTGTCCAAGGGGGTTAAGTCTGGACTGTTGGGAGGCCAGGAAATAGTTCCGTTCCTGCCAATCCATATATTATAATTTGCATTTAGGTATTGTCTAACGGCTAAAATGCTATGAGGTGGTGCCCCGTCCTGTTGCCATATTAAGTTTCTAAATAAATTTAAAGGTAATATACTAATTTCTTCCTCAATGTCATTTTCAAGGAGCTCCAAGTATCTAATACCTGTTAAGGACCCATTATAAAATATTTTGCCGACAACCCGATTGTTTATTATACCGCACCATACACTTATCGACTCTCGACCAGATCTTTTTATTTCTA